>SNQN01001285.1:14755-52438 GCA_008642245.1 Bassia scoparia
TTATTCGTCCTCTCAAAATATTTTTCGTCTTATTGGAAAAATACTAGAAAAGCGTATATACGCAGAGGCTGCGTATATACGCTTCCTAGGACTATATACGCAGCTCCCTGCGTATATCACTCCCAGAGAGATATATAGAGAATCCCTGCGTATATACGGCTCGTTTTTTCCCTTTGACGTGCCTATAAATACCTTTTGCCTCAGACTTTTGGGAGGGACTTTTCTGCGAACGAACGCTTGGGAGAGAATTTTCAGATTCAGACTTCACCGACGAACGATTACTCACAACTTCAAAGGAACTCTCGCATAGTCTCCTGTCCCATACACATAGACATTAATACGAGTCTCGCGCTGAAACTTTTCGAATGCGATTTGCGACGAAATCAGGTATAACTTTTAGTATTACTCAAGCTAAGCATGGTCCGTTTTTGGCTTTTTTAATTTCCTTCGACACTTTTAATTTGACTATATTTACAATTAATTACGAGTTTCAATTTAATTAACACAATGTAAGAAACAACTCTTGAATCATCTCTGTAAGATATGGTATGGATTGGTTTTTCCGTTTTTCAAATTCATTTATATCATATATGATACAATTTATTATTAATTGCATCTTGTTATTGTCAATACTAAGCGTTTAATTGTCTCGATTAGCAATTCAATCAGACAGGGCGTGTTTTCCTTTAGGTTTTAACCTCTAACAATTTGCTTATTCGCAGTGACAAGGTGAGAGGACACACATGTAATAATTATCATGCTTACTAACCTTTGTTTTTCTGTTTTCGTTTGTACATATTTCATTCACACTTGTAACGCTATTGCTGCTTATCAATGACCGGAATTCAATTGCTTGTCACATTAAAGTCAGATAATCATTGGGACGACTGCTGGCTTTATATAGGCACCATTTTATTAATATTGACTAACATCAATGATCCGCTTAATCATGGTAGAAGTCATTGTCTGTACATAATAGCAACCACCCTAATCAAATTAGGTTAGTGCGCTCATCAGATCAATCGATAAGTTTTCTTTGAATTCAATTGTTAATGACTTATGGAACTACAATGAGACCCGAGTAGAGGCCGCTACATGCGGGCGGAGATTGGGTTCTGATTCATTCCGTAACCATGGTCCAACGAACCCACACTTTGTGTTACTGGAACGCTATTTGTGGGGCTACTAGTTTGGCAAATGTTTCGGTGCGTCCGTGAATAACGCTATATTAGGCCAGCGTGGCGATCCTTGACTGACAACACCCCCAACCGGCATTCACATGCGGATTTCGCATGGCTTCAATTCCATGACACTTGAGCTGAGGTCAACCCCTCCTTGAAGGGGGGAAGAAGCCTTACATGCAGCAACAAGTTTCCTGACATTTTTGAATTGGGGAACCATTTTGTCTTTTAAGGCAAACAGTTGACGCATTTGATATAAGACAGAGCCAGCTCTTCTGAACACCCACCAGAACTAAAATTACACCATCTAGAATTTGAGTGGCTGACTCACAATGCAGTATATCGGTGGGTTTTGAAACCCAACAAAATTGTCCTAGATTGCATCATTATCCACAAGGCACACCATTAAGATTTAGCCTTTTCTCTAACCTGTAGCGCTATGTAGAGCAGCTAACCACAAGATGAATCGGTGCTTACGCATTGATAACGATTCCAATCACTGGATTCCCAGTGAATTTTTGTCCCTTGCTTTGCTTTGTGCAATGTTGAATAAGATTGCCTTAATAGAAAAAATCATGTCCCAAACGCGTTCTTGCATCTCTTAACCTTGCAATATACATAAAACATAGGATAGAGTAGATATATAAATATAGATATAATATAGATATAAAGGAGAAAGAGAAAGAAAAGAAAAATAAGATATATATAGACTCTATATCATATGCCAACAGTTTATAGAAAGAGCGAAACCATGTTCAATAATTTCCAGGATCTTATAAAATAGGAATAAAGATAAAAATAAGATTATGTAGAGAAGAAGATATGTAATATAATATATATATATAAGATAAGATATATATATAGATAAAGAATAGATATATAAATATATAGAGTATAGATAATAGAAGTAATAATATAATAGAGAAGACTATTTAGCAATACTGTACAACATACTGCGATCCAAGACAAAAATTGACTAGAAACAGAGTCTACTAACAAAGACGATAGTTCACTTAATTCCGATCTTCTTTTTCAATCAGCTTTCTCCACCATCATTAGCAGATATTTCTATGACTTATTGGAGCCCCAAGGTATCTCGCAATTGCCAACTACCTTCTGAACCAGATTTTGTACACAATAAGTTTAATTTCCCATCAGTTATACTAAGCCCATAGATTTCAGACTTTAATCTGTTGGCTTGATAAGTCAGAAGATTGTTCAATAAGAATTTAGACTTTAATTAATAGTGAACAACTTTTGTAGTCACCATTTCTGGCGAACAACATTAGACAATATAGATAGAAGCAAAGCAGAAGGTGATTAAGTTTGGAGCTCTTTACATCTAGGGTGATATTTATCAAAAGCCTGCTTTTGACGCTAACATACTTCAGAAATTCTAGTTAGATATTCACGTAACAAAAGGACAAAAGAGCAAAAGGGGGATAGGGTCTGCCTCATCAAAAGCCCTATTTGTAGTGAAATAAGATGGCCTCATATCTACATTATCTATATAGATAGAGATAGAGATAGAGGTTGAACACTAATGTGGGATAAAGTGGGAAGACAATTCGCAAAAATGCTGATTAATCACATAGAAAATAAACTAAGCTAATTGTATCATAGGCTTTTTGGAGATCAACTTCAATACACATCCTCATTCCTTGTAGGGCAGATTTCCTTTGTAAGTGTCAACCAGGTCCTAAATGATCAAATTTTGTTCATCCCATGACCACATGATTGAGCTCTGCCAGCAAATAAGTTTGGCAAATCACTTATGATAGATGCCGACACTGACAATAGGCTGTATTTTGGTCACAAGGGGCTAGACAAGGAATTTTAGGGACAAATAGATATATAGAGAGAGATGCAGTTTAAGGCCTTAAGCAACTTAACTAGAAGCAAAGAAATCTTGATTTTATGACAAAAAGTCTCGCCATTAAATTGCCAGTCATATTTTTAAAAAATTTACTCATAGCCATCAATACATGGGACTGTTTCATAATTGGGAATGGGACCGGAGAAGGGCACTTTTGTTATCCTGGGTCCGTAAAGGGAGAGAGCAGAGAGGCCTTGTGCTCATCATTTGCATAATATAACTATCCTATCATGAGCTACATTATATACTTGAAAATTATCCACAAATAAGCTTGACCTTATGTAGCCTGATCTTGTATCATAGCACCATTATTATCCTTGAATTGGATGACATTAATTTTGTTAGCATTTGAGCCTCAGCTTCAGACTTCTATGAAAACAATCTTCTATTTTCAATCCTTCTTTTATCCCCTCACGTCTTAAGAATTTTTGCTAACAAAACTTATAAAAGCTTTTTTTTCCTTGTTAAAACATAGTTTATATTTTACACTATTCATATTCCAGAATTTTTGATGACAAATAAACTCTGAGGCAACGCCTAGGCTTGCAATTAGTGAATGTATCAAAAAGTATGGTATAAGGGGTAACGTTGTATACCCAATTAATGCTAAAAAGAGTAATGAAACACGCTAGCTAGTAATTAAAACTCTCAAAGGAAAGATTGAAACAACTAATTAAAATAAAGGTATGTAAGTCACTTTTTTTTTGTGAGAGACTAACCAAATTTTATTAATTTATATGACAAACCTATTAAGTTGGTTGGTATTTCTCATTCACACACTAACCTTAAAATTTTCTTGTGCAATTGACGTTCATTTTCTTGGTCATTAAGACCAATGTTTTTATCTTATAATCCTTGTTTTCTCAATTTGCATGATTTCTTTTTTATATAAATTGACCAATGTTTTAAATATGTTTTTGAAAAATAATTGATGGTTAAACTAAAAGTAAATCTTTGGCAATAAATTGAGAGTAAAACATTAATACTTCGTATTTCTTTCGTAGCATAAAAATGCAAACATTTGCTATTTTAAGTTCATATAGAAAACAATGCAAAAAGTTCACTACTTTCCTTTAGTTTTTGCATGTAAATTACATAAACGCCCTTGCTTTTAGTAATGTTTGGTCACATGGGTTAACTAATCACTCTGCAGCATGCTTTCTTCTCTTCCTTCCTTACTCATAACTTTTGTCAGGTAGTTAACATATTCCCTCCCGAAGTCCGTGTTGTGGTAGAATTGTTGCAATTTACTCTTTCCCGCTGACACAGAAATTTCTACATTAAGTTACTTTTTACTTTTTCTAAAGAGAAATTGAAAAGTTTTAAAGAGTGTAAACCGATACAATTAGTTCAAAATAATTTTTAACATATATAAAGCAGAATAGATTATTAATAAGAGATAATATAATATATGAGTATTGAGGATAATATATATATATATAGATATATATTACACTCTTCTTCTTAACATAATGTAAAAAATACATTGCTGATCTTTCCCGTTTAAAAAGAGGAGAATGCTAGCACTACAAAGTCAAAACTGATAAACTGCTCATAATTACCCACAAGAAGTATATTATTATATCATCTTTATACCAATACTAATATAGAAGAATAATGTTATCCCTACATCATTCAAAGTGAACCATTTCCTATTTACTCGCCTTTATTCTTAACGGTGGCGCTTGTGCAAAAAAAAAAACGCTTTGTTGTAGTTCTATATAGTTTTCGAAAGAGAATTATAATGATTATAGGTATAGGCTTTCCACCACGGTTCTTTTAAAGAATATTGAAAGGCATAATCATATTGAGATAAAAGAGTAGTAATAACTAATAGAGATAGAATAGACTATAGAATATAGATATACATAAGAGATAGAAAAGATGATGATGGTATAAAAATAAGATAGATATAGAAGATAGATAAATATATGGATTTACTCAATTTGTGGACAACCTGTATTGGTTTATCAATCATTTACTAAATTTTTTGCTACTTTTTCGAATACGTGGCTATTCCATAAAGTTTTCGGCCATCATCTTGCTCCTGTTGATAAAAAGATATATAGTATATATATATATAAGAGATATAGAGAGATACGATCGCGATACTATAAATTTCCCTTGATGTGACACCAATTTTTCTCACTTTCACACAAGATATATATATATAAATATAGATAGATCTAATATATTCCCAGCTCACAACACTAGCACTCTTCGCGCGAATCTCACTGAAAGGATATTTCGGATCAACTAGGAGCTTGTCGGGTGTGTGGCGCCACTGCGCAATATATATAGATAGATAGAGATAGACACGAACAAATATATAGATAGATATAGAATAATATATATATAGAGATATAAGAATATGTATGTATAGAATAGATAGAGAATCCATAATATAGATAGATATAAGATAATATATAGATATAATCAATAGATAAAAAACCCAAATAGAGAGAGATATATAATAGATATAGATATATAAACTTCTGTCTCTCTCGCGCTCGCCACACTCACAGATATACATATAGAGATAATATATAGAAGAGAGGTATATAGAGAGATAATTAGAGAGATAGTTTCCAGATAGATACACATATAGATATACATATATATAAAAAAAAAAGAAGTACAATTACTTGGGAAAAGAAGTTTAATCATTCAACACTCATATAGCAGTAATAGATAATATATATATTATATTAGATATATATATATATATATATAATATATATTGCAAGTATTGAATTGATCCCACCTTTGCCAAATATTAGCGTCATTATATATATATATACACAAGACAAAATTATAGACGTGTGGAATAGAGAGAGAAGAGATAGTGATGAGATAGATAGACGCATCTATATCACATATAATCACTTTTCAAAATTTGAAGTGTAATACTATAAATATATAGATAGATAATATACATAAAGAGAGATATAGATATAAGATAAGATATAGAGAAGATCAATAGTATATAGAATACACAAATGATATAGTATAAGATATATAGAATATAATTTTATAAGAAAATTAAACTTTATACATATTAACAACTACTCGTCAAAACACAGTAAAACAACAAGACTTTTATAAGATACATCATTACGCAATTAAATATCGTCTGTTGTTTTCTTAACGAGTAGCTTTTATTTGTGATTCATACGTATCAAATCTAGCTGGAAGCATATGTGTCTGATAGGAACGCTTTTTAAATATATTTCTTTATATAGACTTTATATGTTTTAACAATACATAATGAACACTTAATTATGCACACATAAAACAAGATCCAATACACAATGAAGAAGAGAATAAAGATACAAACCCTTATTAGATAGATATATATGACTTTTTTTTTAATCATCATGTTTTTCCCTTTAACATAACACACCACAAAATATATATATATATATAGATATAGAGTAATATATAAGATATAATATCTAGCCTATCTCAACACGATCATCTCTCAACTATCTAAGGGACTATGATAAAGATAATAACACTCTTTAAGCATTCTGTGGAATTATTATCCAAGCAAAGGTTCCCAACATCAGCCAATTAAGGAAATTCAGTTATTTATAGCACCAGCTTCAAGACCAACATTCCACGATCAACATAAAAAATTACGCACTGAGATAAAAAATACTCAAAAAAAACAATAAAAAAGTTTCAGTTCAGATGAGATCAGACAAAGTTAGAATTTCTAACACATAATACTAGATTAGATAATATATAGTTCAAATTTAGTTAGATAAAAAAATTCAAATAAACTATTCAGAAAATTTCAAACCGAACTGAACATCCAACCTTAATTAGAGTGGAGTTTGGAATAGAATAGATAGAGAGAGATAGATATAAAAATTACTCCCTTCGTAACATAATTTCACGATAGTTGATTTTTCAGGTCGATATATGAAAGAAAAAAAGATTTAACCCTAGTAAATATGATCAATTAATCAAAATAATTTTAAACATAATGAAAGAATAAGATGATATGTTTATTGTGTTTGATTATTTTGATTAATTTGATCGTTTACTAGGTTAAATCTCTTCCTCAAAAATAGTGAATAGTCAAATATTGCGAGAATTATGTTACGGAGTGAGTAGTTACTAGTACGTGAGTACATAATAAAGATGATTTCGGTTTTTTATTCACTTAAGGATGATGATAAATTAATTTAATGATGTTTTTATTGCTTAAGAATTCGAAGTGGAACAATAATTTGAAATAACTATTTAGGTAATTGGTCCCAATGATCGATATTTGATGGATGCATGAAGAGATTGTTTTGCAGCATTGGATAGTCGGTAATGAGGTAGATATAAGGTCGACTATTGAGAAAGAGTTTTACGGGCTGTGGTGTGGTCGAGTCGGGTGATTTTTGGTTGCGATAGAGATTTTTGGGTTAGTGGGCATGGTGGGGATAATTGGTAGCGGTGGGTTTGTTGGTGGATGTCGATCTGACCGGTTTTGTGTGTGGTTTGGGTCGCATATGATTTTTGTGGTTATTGGCTGCTTAGGATTTGGTGTTCGGTCTTGTATGTGTGCATCGTGGGGTGCGGCTAATCGGTATTATGCGTGCACCTGTTTGTAATTCTGGAGGTATCTTGGCATACAATAAAGAAGGCGTTAATGTTTTTGAGGTCAGGTGTGCGGCTGATAAAAAACTTTTGAAGGGCTTGATTAAAGATATTCACTGATGTTGTTTCTCTTTCTAGAGAGTGAGATAAGGAGGATGGTGAAGGTTAATGTTAGTTCAGAAGACGTTATGTCTTTGTGGTGCGTTGTTTATGTGTTTACATGTTTGTCTTTCTGGAGAGATTGTAAGGTGAATAGCAAGGGTGAGAAAAATAATGTGAGTGTTGTGGGCTACGTTGTGGTTGGTTGTTTTTGATAGGTTGAATATCTTGGTGTAGGCATTGTGAGGTGACTAGATCTAGTGGATGTGTTATTAATAGCGATATTTAATTTGTTATTTTTTTTTTGTTCTATGTTCCACAGTTCTACTCGAGGGACTTACGAACAATTAAAGTATATTTGTCATAGTGCATTTTTTTAGGAATAAAATAAAAGACAAATGTACTAAAAGGTTAGATCATAAATTATAGATATGATACTAAAAAGAGGTTTGCTGGCTTCTAATGTGTCTGGTTGTAGTTACGGTTGTTAAGGTTGAGAGATGTCAAACAATATGTTTTTATAGATTCTACAAAAATGTAATCTCGAACGAACTTAGTTTATATATCAGGAATCTTCTGGTTTTTGCCAGATATACAGTACTAACACTTTTAATGAAAGCTTTTTGAGATCCATGGGCGGTTGTTCTTCTGGTCTAGATGGTTGTGTGATTTTGTGTAGACTAACGGGGTTGAACGGTAGAGTTTTCTATTGTATAAGGGCCTTTTGGATTGAACTCTTTTATGTTGGCGGTAGGGTAGGTTCTGACTGGTTTGGGTGTGTGTGTGGTGTTAGTGTTGGTGGTGGTGTTTTGCGTCTGATATTCTAAAGGTTATTTTTTAACGTGTTGGATTGTGAGTGTCTTTGTGATGTCACGCTGAGACCTGACAGTGTGAAGATGAACGTGCTTGATTGAGAGGGATTTGAAGTAACGTTATTTTTGAAGTTTCTAAATTAAATTGTGAATTGTGATAATGAGCTATTGAACTGAAGATGAACGTTATTACTTGTGAACTTATTGAAATCGCTAACAATAAACAGAGAGCCTTATATGCTAATTTAATGGAGGCCAGCGGTATTGGTAAATAAAAAACCAATATTTATTGACAAAAACCCCCAGAGAGAATAGTAGATAAACATATATACTCAATAGACACGCAAAACCTAACCTAACACTACAGACATATATAGAATAATAGATATATATAGAAGAGATATACCATGGATATGATGTGTGATATAAAATAGATGATAGAGAGAAAAAAGAAATATGGTGTGAGAGATGACCATATGAGAGATAAATATAGAAGTAATAGAATAATATAGTAGATACGACGCTTGCCAAATTTCGACGCACCAATCACAGGCTTTCTTAGGTGTACGTCATGCAGGTCTTCCAGATAGTTATAATGTAGACAGAACAGTCTTGTATGCATCAATCCCTGCATATTTACTAGTTGGTTGAACGCATAAGTCTGTCTTTGGGTGCTTATTTTTGATAGGGCATTTTTTCAAGATCCATGATACCAATAGTGTGATCCACCATGCAGAACACTGGCCGCATTTCCATCATCACCTATTTGGCTACCTAACTGTCATTACCTGTGTGTCCTTTTAGGGTATGGGTTTAGTCACTTTAATTTTTGTTGAACCAAACTTATTTTTACGAAATCTTATAGCAAATTTGCTTAAGGAGGGAGGTTTGAATTATTTTTATACTGAATTTGATATTTTGTAGTTTATTGAACTGACGTTTTCTACGTGTGGAGTAACCTTATATACTTTTTACGTTGACTGAATTATGTGAATAAGCTGGACGGCGAGGAATAGGGGCCTTATGTTGGATTTGTGATGTAATGGTAGTGGTTTAGAATATAGAGACTGTGATGAGGATGTTGGTTGTTTCTCATACGTGGTTATCGCATGGGGTGTGAAAATGTTAATGGAATTTAAATTTTTCGTTGCGATAAGATGTAGTAATAAGCGTAGATATGAGAACGACTACTTTTGATTAAGTCGGTAAGTTTTCATCGTAGAGGTGGGTTGTTTGTAATCACACTTGAACGACTTTAGCTAGTTTTATATCAGTTAAGTATTGCACGTATTGTCCTTTAGGTTTAATGCTGGGGTGTTTGTAGGGATGGGTGGTTATATAGAGAGATATTATAGTCGGGTGGGGGGTCTTGGGTACAATAGGAGTTTCCGACGTAGGAATAAATATGTGGGTCTTATGGGGCTTAACAATAATCGAAGTTTATTTAGGGATCACTCTAGATCACTATAGTCATGGCTGGTGGGTATAGAAGAGAGTGGATCTCTGGTGTGTTGTATTGAAGCTAATTACGATGTTATTGGAAGGATTACATGAAGTTTACAAGTTTAAAATTTGGTTTATAGTGATAATTCACAGAAGGTTAAATAGACTAATGAAGAGTGGTCTGATGTTGGTGGAGAGGTCTAGAGTAAGTGACAGGTGCGCCTTATAGCGATGTGGGTCAAATGCAAGACATATGGGTTACTTAAAGAATAACTAAATTTCACAAAATTGTGCATGTAGGATGGGTCACATGTATGATGTAGTCTTTCTATGTCATGTCATTCAACCTCTATTATGTATTGGTCATGTAGGACAGGACGATTAGGTAGGCTTGGATGTCCATGGATAAAGAGATATGATAGATATAGATATACATTTACATGTTTTAAAAAATGAATAGTGTAATGAGAATATCTCGAATATAAGTGAGCTGTTCTTGTGAGTTGTTGGGTAAATTGGGTATGGATCACATTTAGGTCGAAGTCAGGTACAAGCCTTTGATTAATTTGTACGGGTTAGTGTAGTATATATGGTGTTGGTGTTGTTAGGTACTGGGCCTGATACATGTTGTACGATTGATATATTACGTGGGGTATAATATGCATATGCAGGTTAATTTATTAGTGAAGGTGTATTAGTGGTGCGCGTTGTCAAGTAAATAACATGACCGTGTAAGATTGATTAGATATGAGGGGTTGTCTACTAGTAAATTGGGATTAGTGGTAGGCTATGTTGTGGGTAGTTAGGTAAGAATATAGGTATGAATAGTATTAGTTTGGGGTATCTTTGAGTCTTTATGATGTGGGTAGTTGAATATGCTCTCTCGTTTGATGTAGTGAAAATACGAATCTGTCGTTACACTCCAAAATTTTTCGCCTCCAAGTGGCACTAATATAGCTGGATTTGTGAGCCTAAGCGGTTGTGAGAAATGATAGGTATTTTGTTAAGGATTAGTGTCGTATACATGTTAGTTGGTGTATGGTTGTAGTGTGAGTTAGTAGGTTGTTGTATGTAAAGAGAATGTTATGTTTAGATGCTATCGATTGATGTGTAACTGATGGTCTGTGTTGAGGGTCGAGGTAGTAGCGATTTTTGTTTGTGGGATGGATTGCGACAAATCAGTTAGCTCGGTAGATGTGGTCTTAAGGTCTGGGGAGGTATATGTAAGATGTGGAGGTGTTGTTGAAAGGTTTGTTTGTGGTATGTGTTTAGCTGTGCGTAAGTTGGCGGGTGGTTGTGTTGCTGTGGGTTGGGATGCATATGGGCTCTGGGAAGGAGTTATCTTGAGTAGATGTTATATAAGTATAGTATATGATATAGGTTATGTGTTATGGTTACTTGTGATGTTTGTGGTGAGTTGGTGTATTTGTTGTGGTCGTGTTATGTTATTTGAGGCGTGTTTTAGGTAGTTAGTGATAGTGGTTATTGTGATGAGTTGTATGTATAGGTTGTAGTGATTGAGGTTATAGGGTGTGTACGTAGTAGTGTAGCGGGGGTATGGTGGTAAATTAGGGAATGCGATGTGAGTACGATCAAGCTTTGAGGGTGAAGTGAAGATAAGTAAGACTTTTATGGTTATTGGTTCTTGGTCTGGTAGAGTGCATTGTGGAGGTATTGGATCGTGTGGGGTGGGGTGTGTATATGAGCGCTGTCGCGGTTGGGAGAGTTTTATTTCTGATGTAGATTAGGCTTGTGTAGTGTTGGTCAATCTAGGGGGTACATTTGAATGATTTGAGAGAGGGGTAGGACTGTGTTATGTGTGTGTTGTGCGATAATAGTACTGGTGGGGAATCAGGTTGGTGTGTTGTGTTCAATGTTTCAGTGTGGATGGTGTTATGATTATGTAGCCCGACTTGATTTGTTGGTTTTAGATCTGGAGGCGGTGTGTTGTCATTGATACTCATATGTGGGTGTTTTTTGGCGATACTTGGGAGTCCTGATGTCGTGCTTATAGTATATGGTAGTGTTATATATATATGAGGTGTATTATTGTGATATTGAGTTTATTAGTATATATGAGCTATATGGGTTTGGTGGCTTAGTATGTCATTTTTGTAGTGTAGATAGATGAGTTGTAGTGGCTATTGTGAAAAGGTGGGCATCAAGTATGAAGAACACTATGTGTTTATCATGGGTGTTGTAGGTGTGGTGTAAATCGGTGAAGACCGAAATAAGATGGGTGTCAGGTTTTTTATCTAGTTGTATTGAAGTGGTGTGTTATAGTGCGTTAGCGGGCGGATCGGTACAGCGCTGAGCGGATGTGGTGGAGTGTTATCGTCAGTGCGGCGGTACCCGTTGTCTAGGATACTTCAATGTACCAGATTGAAATCAAGTATAATACATAGATTAAATCGTGATGCCATCTAATCTACGGTCAAGATTAAAGTTTAGTTTTCACCTAAGGTTTGTGTTTTCACATATCCATCCTATATGAGGTGTTGACCTAAATAGGAACTTTCCTCTCAAGAGGTTTTCGTCGTTTCTCACTTTTGAAACTAGGGTTCATTGTAGACGGCTTATATGTACTTTCTACCTATTGGAGGTAAAGGGTTTTTGCTTTGTTTTCATGTCTTTCCCAAACTCAGGCCTTATCTGTTCTATACAAGTAGAGAGTGGTCTTTTCTAACTATTTCTCTCAGTTCTCTGTACTTTCCTCCCGGTTGTGTGTTTCTGTGTGATTATTATGGAGAAGTTGGAGGATCATTAAAAAGCTAAATAATCGCAGGGCTTTGAGAGGATGCGGAAGTGGGGTAGGCTCTGTCTAGCTGGTGGAGTTGGTGGGTGATGGTGGAGTGGTATGTCGACTTGGTGGTTGTTTAGGCGTACTGCGTCTGTGCGCAGTTTGCATTCTTGACTGTTCCTGAGTGTAGGACTTGTGTACCTGTCTTCTGTCCTTGGGGGGAGGTTTTGACAAAAAAAAAAACTTTAAGTGTTGAAGCCTCCAAGGAGCCATTGGCAGTGGCTTGGCAGATTGGGGAGGGGTTGCTTATAAGGGAGATCGGATTCAAATTTCTGATCTTTTCATTTTTCTGCATGCTAGAGCAATTAAAAGTTCTCGAGGAGGGTCCATCGTTGTGTTTGCTTTGTGTGACTCTGCTGGGTTCGGCACTGATGTTTAGGTTTCAGACTTTCGCTGTAGGTTTGTACTTGTCGGTAGGTGGTTCCGGTCACTCTATTTGCGGAACAGAGTTGCCTTGTTCGAATTTTTGAGCTTGGGTGGTTTCGTGGGGGGGGCCCAGAGTTCCTTTTGGGAAGTGTTGGATGTGGAAGTCGGAATAGTACTTGTACTTGGGACTCTACGGTGATTTAATCCCTTGAATGAGTTGATCTTGGAGGGAGGTGTTTGTGTCTGTCATATAAGTATGTAGATTCTGGGAGGTGTGGTGTGTCGAATGTGTGTGATAAGTTGATGATACTCCGCGAATTCGTAAGGTCTGGAGGGTATGTATAATGGTTTATTATCTGCCTTGGGCGAGGGAGTTTGGGGGCCAGAGTTGTTGTAATTGGATATAAACAAGCTTTTAAAAACGATAGTGCTGGCACGGCATAAGTGGTCGTGGGCTGTTGGGCGGTCGATATGGGTGTGTTTGGCTAGTTACTTCGATATTGTAGTTGTCGCGTGATGTGACGAGGTTTGAGGGTGGTTAGTCGGTTGGTGTGGCTTGGCTGCAGTATTTATGTTTGTAGAGTCACTCGGTTGCATTGCGCCGGTCAGCGCTGGTCGCGGAAGGGGCATGGGACTTTGCATGCAGGGATGGCTGATAAGGTTTGGATGGTGTTGTGAGGATCATTCGATGCGTATTCTCAGCGTATTGATAGAGGTGGTGACCTTGCATGCGAGATATTGGGTGTTTGTATCTGGCCTCGGTTAGGCGCCGCCAACTCGAAGAAATCGATAGTCGAATTTAGAACCTGAAGCAGAAGAGGAGCTAGCGTTACTGATGATTTAAAAGGCACTGCGAAATAATAAAATCGGTGTTAGTAGTGTGTGATTGATCGAAGGTATACGGGATGTAGTGATCTTCTATAGTTGATAGCTGGGTATTGGACTCGTCGCGTGATCATGTAGTGTTGGGTGAGATTGGTGTTTTTATAGGAAGTGGGTGCGTTAGTGTGTAGTGATGAGGTGCCGCGCTCAGAGTCTGTAAGGTTAGGCAGGATGTGGTGTGTTGGGGGTAGTGTGGGTGGTTTGAACTCTTGTTGGTGGATCGTGGAGATGCGTATGTGGTGGAGGGTTGTGAGGGATAACTGTTACTGATAGTTGTTTCGGGGTGTTATGGAGCGGTCTCGTATCCAAGAGGAAGGAGGAGCAGGGATCACGAAAGCGAGCGCGGCTGGTGAGATGCAAGGAAGTGGGTGCTGCTTACTATACTCAGGTGTGAGTAGTCTGTGGTGGATTTTGCAAGGTTTTGAGTTGGGCTCGAGTGTTGTGTATGTGGAGGAGTATGAGACAAGAGGCCGATGGTATGGAAGGGGGTTGTAGTATGGTTGTGGAATACGTGCGGGCAGCTCCAGGGATGGCCGGCTTGGATTTAGTGATAATAGAACTGGTGCCTGGTGGCAGTATGTCGTCTCTATTGTTAGTGCTGGTGGAGATTTGGGCGCTGTGTGTGTGGAGGTGGTTGTTGTAGGTATGATGGGTGTTGGGGTATTGCTTGGGTGATGTGAGTTTGAAGGTCGTCGCTGATAGGGGTGCGGTAATGTTGCTTATGACGTCGTGTGTGATATGCGAGGGTAGGGTAGATAAGTGGGACGATGTCTTTGGTGATGTTATCCGGCTGGACGTCCATGTTGCACAGGTCGAGGCTATGATTGGCGGAGTAGGCTCTCTATATACTATTGTGGGAGACGCTAAGAAGTAGATGGATGGAGGTGCGATTATGGTGGAGGAGGGTGTGTCTAGATAGGGTGCTGGGGTAGTGGTGTGTGTATTGGCAGTATTAGGTTGTGTGTCGATGTCGCGCAGGGTGAGGTGTGGGGCTAGGTCATGGGCAGTTATCATGTGTTGGAATATGGATGATCTCGGTGTCTGTATATAGTTTCTTGGCGGCTTTCTTGAGGTTGGAGATTGTCTGGGGCATGTGTGTCGGCCTTTTTAGTGGCCATGGGATATCAGTTTGATGTGTGTTTGTGGTGGGTGTGGGGGGGGTCATGACCTAGTGTGTAGTTGGGTTAACGAGATAGAGCGGGTACATTGGCACTCTTGTGGCTTTCCTGCGTCTGGGAATCATTAGAGTCTAACAAGACTCAGATGTGTCAAGCTGTGCACTCTATGGCTTTGGACGGGTTTGGGATTGATCTATTTGTTATGTGTGTGGACTGGTGGTTGTTCTTGCTTGCTGGATAGATTAGCTAGTTGTATTGTGACTTGTTAGTGTCTTTGTGGTGGGGTTTTGATAGTTGGGAGATTTATGAACTGCTCTTGCTTCGGCGAGTTTGGGTGTAAGGATAAGGGAAGAGTGGGGGAGGGTGATGATTAGTGGTTTGTTTGTGATTGGGCACGGCTGAGTTTGTGTTAGGTATGAGCGTGTGCCGTGTGGAGGTGCATTTTTTGTGACGTGGAGTTTTGGTGTGGTGGTTGATTGAAATGGACGCTTCACGAGGGGCAATGGAGAGATGGTTAGCGGGTTGGTTATAATAGTGGGGTCATGGGTGGGGCTTTGAAGGGAATATGGCTGATAGGCAAGATTTTAGGTATTATTGGGTTTTTATTATTATAAGACGACCACTATGTGGAGGTGGCAAAGGCGCTTGTATCTAGCATTTGTAATTCGGAGGTGTCGTTATATGATCTGTTCGTTCGGACATTCGTTGAGAAGTGACTCAGGACAGGTATGGGTGTATGCAGGCGACTAAGCTGTTCGGGTGGGTAGTTAGGCTTTTAGTCTGCCGTCTAGGTGATTGTTCTGCCGCTGCGTAGAGGTCACACGTTGTTTGTTGGTTATGGTGCAGAGAGGGATTTGAGTGGAGTATGGAATACAGCGTTGGGGTGCTTCTGTATTTGAGTTATTGGAGAGAGATATAGTTGTGGTGGTTGGGTGAATAGATGTGTGGTACGGGTGAAGAAGTGTTTGCATCTTGTGTTGTAGGTTGGACGCTGATTGATAACTGTCTTGTGGTGCAGGATGGTAGTGTTGTGTATGGGTTGGGGGTCGGTGGATGCGTGGGCGATTGAAGAGTATGGTTGAGGTAGTCTAGTCTATAGGGATCTGTTGGAGGGTAGCCAGAGAGTAAGATTTGTCATGTCAGCTGGAGTTGAGATACGTTGAGTTTGGGGGAGAGGTCAGAGGGGTTATATTAAATGCTGTGTTGTTGAGGCGATTTGTGTGCAACAAATGAAGTTCCTGTGTGGAATCGGACCGACATTGTAGTGCCGTTGTAGTGAGTCTTGGATCCGTTAAGCCCGTTCAGATTGTTAGACTCAAGATCGAATATCTCGTGTGTATTAGATTGGGTTGAGTGTTGTGGGGGTGTTGTGGGCGTATGATATGGTGGTTTGAGGGTTAGGTGGTGTGTGGTGTTTGATGGTAAGCGACGATGAGTCGTCAAGTAGTGGTAGGTGGCTCTGATTCTTATGTTGGTGGAGATGGGGGATAAGATATGCCGGGGTTCGAGAGGGTGATTATTGTAGGGAGCGCGACAAGTTAAGATTGATTCACAGCTGGAGATGGTCAAGCGGATAGTGTGCTCAGCCCTTGTGAGTGGTTGTGTTGGCGCTGTTGGGCTGTGAATAATTTCTGATTGCTCTCGCGTATGGATGTGTGGTTAGAGTTGGTGATGATGGTTGTCGGGGGTACTTATAGTGTCTGCGGAGTGGAAGGATGAGTTGGTTGAGTCGAGTATAAGTGTGGAGTAGTTGTGGTGGTAGTTAGCGGTGGTGTGGTCTGGTCAGCACTACGACCTTTATGGTAATGCTTGTTTTTGAGAGTAGTGAGTTATTTTCCGATCGTGGGTTATGGATGAGTCCTGGGTTAGTGTTGGATATTGGTGTGTAGTTCGGCATTGGGTTTTGGTCGAAGACTGTGATACATTGTTCGCGTCTGTTTTAGGAGTGTGACAAGGTGCGGAAGTGTGTTTGAACACTATGTCTTCTGAACTAGAGGAGTACTGATCGGAGGGGAGTTATGTGTGGGTCCGCGGGATGATAGTATGCTGATGTGATGACATGAGTGCTTACGTGATAGAGCTGCCTAGGTCTCCAGTGTTGTGGAGTTTAGTAGTGGAGACGGGGTGGGGCGTCGGAAGGCTTACGGGTAAGTTGGTGGATGGGGAATGGTGTGTGGGGGATGGGTCAGGGAAGGATTTGATTGTCGGTGTGTAGAAAGATTTGTCACTGGATTGTTATATTTACCAATTTTGGGTCATATTGGTCAGGATGTGATGATCTAAGTTCTTGCTATTTTAAATGTGGGGATGATGATTGGCTCAATTAATAACATAATATTGCTCTTATTCCTCAAAGGAAGCAAAGTGTGAGTATCTAGTGGATTTTCGGCCTATTGCTTGTGTAATCGTTTTGGTATAAGCTCGATCGAGACTTGCTTGCAAAATCGTTTAAAATTATAGGAGTCTTTGCTACTGGGATGGTGGTGAGGTATGTGTTGTGTGTGGTTTAGTGGGTCGGTTGGCTGGAGGTAGTCCAAAGTGGTTTTTTGTGCCGGGAAGACTATTCAGACAATTTAATTGATTGCTTATGAAGTGTTTCACATTTATATGCGAAAAAAGAAGACTGGGAAAGCTGGCTATTGTGGTCTGAAGTTAGATATGAGTAGGCATAATACGACCGTGTTAAATGGTATTTTTTGAGAATATGATGCTAAAGCTTGGATTCCCGGATTCCTTTGGTTGGTGTACTATAATTGTGTGTGTGCGCTCCATACTTTTTCGTTGTGGTTAGTTAATGGTCACAAACAAAGAGGAATTTTAAAGCCTTCTAAGGGCTTACAAGGAGATCCACTGTGCCCTCCATTTCTTTTTATCTTATGTGCGGAAGGTCTCTCTACTCTTTGTTGCGAGATGGCTGAAGCCAAACGGGAAATCCCATGTCTAAAAATTGGGAAAGGGGAGTCACTCTTGTGTCACATCTGTTCTTTTGCTGGATTGATAGCTTTGCTGATGATAGCCTCCTTTTCACTCGTGCAACTGAGCAGGAAATTGAGCAGGTAATGGATATCCTCTCCATATATGAAGCTGCGTCGGGGCAAAAAACTGAATCTTGAGAAGTCCAAAGTGTCTTTTAGCCAAAATTTGAGCTAACAACAGAAAGAAATCCTTCATATGAAGTTATCTTTTAAGGCGGTAGACATTCATGACAAATATTTGGGCCTCCCGACTTATGTCGGTAAGTCTAAAAAGGTGATTTTTCAAGCAATTCAGGAGCGTGTCCTGAAAAAGCTGAAAGGTTGGAAGGAGGGTTTCCTTTCTCAAGCTGGGCTTGAAATTCTAATTAAAGCGGTGGCTCAGGCCATCCCCACATATGCTATGCAATGTTTCATAATCCCTTCGTCTATTCTGAATGAGATTGAAAAATTGTGTCGTAATTTCTTTTGGGGTCAACGGAATGATGAGCGGAAGTTGGCATGGATTGGATGGGAGAAGCTGTATGGTCCTAAAAAGAAAGGGGGTCTCGGATTTCGAAATTTCCACGCTTTTAACAAAGCTATGTTGGCTAAGTAGGCTTGGAGGATTTTGACTCGACCAAACTCGTTGGTTGATAAAATTTTAAAAGGGAAATATTTCCCATATACCTCTTTTATGAAGGCCACAGTGAGTCCCATGGCGAGTTTTACTTGGAAGTCAATTTGCTCATCGAAGGAGCTTATTGGGAAGGGTGCAAAATGGCTTATTGGAGATGGTTGTAGTGTGGAYATGTGGAGTGATCCTTGGGTTGCAAAGCTGCCTAATTATCGAGTGTTCTCTTTGCCTACTRTAGTGGAAGGTGGGMCGGTTTTAGTTTGTGATTTAATCACAAGTAACCACTGGAATGCAAGCTTAATTAACAGTATTTTCACTTCTTGGGAGGCTAAGGCGATTATGGATGAAATTTTGCCATCCTTCCCATGCAAAGATGAATGGACATGCATGGCAATATTCGAAAAGGGGCAACTTTRCTGTTCGGAGTGCATATTATCTAGCCTTGGAGGAGCGTAAACGTCAGCATGCCTCCTCATCTACAATCAAGGAGGATGTCATYTGGAAGGTTTTGTGGGAGGCTCGTCTTCCCCCTAAGATACGGCTATTTGKGTGGAGAGTGGTGCATGGGGGTATACCTGTAYRTGCAAATCTTCGAAGGAAGGGTATGAATGTTGATGATTGGTGTCCAATTTGTGGTGAGGGTCTCGAAACTACAACCCATGCAATCTTTACTTGTGTGGAGGCTCGTGTTATATGGCAAACTTCCCCGYTGCACCTCAATATTGAGGAAGCATCTCAGGTGACATTATGGGATTGGCTACATCARCTAGTCCAACGAGTGAAGGTGAGCGAATGGTGGTCCGTTTTTTGGAGCACGGTGTGGCAAATTTGGTTGCGGCGAAACAAGTGGTGCTTTAATAATTGCTTATCTCCCCTACAATYTGTCTCCCTRAAAGCTATTAATAWTGTCGAGGAATATGCAATTGCTATGGAAGTTGGAAAGGTAACTAGCACGTCACCTATCTCCTTACCTWYGAAATGGCAACCAYCATGCTCWGGGGTCTTTAAAGCCAACTCGGATGCTGCAATGTTTGGTGGTGGAAAGATTGGTTTAGGTGGCATAGTCCGTGACTCGGTGGGGGATGTTATGTTAGCCATGTGTGACACTGTTGAGGTAGAGGTGGATGTTGTTGTRGCGGAAGCTATGGCGATGCGGTCCCTAATCAAGGCTGCGTGGGAGTCGGGTTTAAGGAGTTTACTACTGGAAACGGATTCCTGGAGCTTATTCACTGCTTTTGCAAGGGCCAGAATGTTTAGTTTCTTTGGACGCTTGGTGATTGATATTCTTTTCATTTTGAAAATACTATGTTCAGTTTTTGCTTTGTCATTTGGGTTGGAACACGTTCAGGAAATGGTGTTGCGCTAGTTTTAGCTTCCTTTAGTAGCATTTTCATTCTTGCAAGTCCTGGATTGAAGAGGTACCAATGAAGATCCGTCCTTGTGTAATTTTGCTGATTTATTTAATAAAGTCTCTATTTTCCCGTCAAAAAAAAAAAAAAAATCGGAGTATATTGTTAAAGTATCATTTCTTTTTCTAAAAAAATTATTATTGATTGCTAGATACTTTTGTGTATTTATATTACTGTAAATCTTAAGTGGGCATCACAAAAATATTATTGCCAACGACATATTGACCTTTTGTTTTCGCTTTAACAAAACTTTAGTATCGCGTTTACCTCTTTTTTTGACACGAAAACTAAAGATTTCATTAATGGTGAAAAGTCAACGGCACATACAATTCAATTCCGCAGAGTTAATTGACAAGTACAAAATATACTATTTCAAAACTAACATAATCCTATGATTGTTCAATTTTTGAAACAATTAAATAGGACGATAGAATTGTGTCATGTAGGATAGGATCATAGGACGATAGGGTACTTATGTCAGTCATATAATTTGTTCAACATGTTTAACATGATAAGTAAAAAATTTGAACTCGGGACTTTCGTGTTGTAATGGATACCACAATTTCAAGAAAATCTTAAAGAAAATTTTAAGTGTTGATATGGATGTTTCTACATACATGCTTGCAGGAGTCAATTAGCATCCCAACAATCGAACTGAAGCGGTCGGACCCTCTATTTATTTTATTTTGGTTTAGATTACTACAACACTTTCATGCAAATTTCTCCTTTTCCTTATGTTTTTTTCATTTTTTTAATGGGTTAATGTTAATTAGTCTATTGTATTATCAAAGACGTTATTCTCTTTTAGTTCTTTACCGTTGCTCCTACTAAACGAATCATTTTATTTTTGAATTACAAATTAAATTCAAAATTACAAGGTTTTTTTTTTTGCGGCTAAGCGAGCCATAAAGGGTTGGGGGATGTGAATCGATCCCAAATCTCTCCTGGACTCAAGAAAGAGGAGAAGAGACATATATAGAGAAAATAAACTGAGATACTTAACACTTCTTCAAATTAAACGTCTTTATATCCTGGACGTTATATAATACATCACACTCCGTTCTTGAAAGTTCCTGACACTCTTCTCATTCTGGGCACGCTCTCCTGAAGTTCAATATACTCACTTATTCATTTTGGAATAGATAATATATAATTTTTTTAATTGTGTGGCTCCACCATTAGTGGAAATCCATCATACCACTTGCAATACATACATGTGTATTAAACAATGCATTTTATTTTGTTTCTCTCTGCCAATTTAAATTTACTTTTAACTCATTTCTTATATTATAATCTTTCCAATATTTTAAACCTCAAATTCGTGTGTGGTAAAAATTTCAGGAACGGTAGGGAGAAGCAAGATTTAAGGATCTAAAATTGACATGTCACCTTTTGTTTTTTATTTTTTTAGAAAACAACACTTCATTCAATTTTCTATTTGTTCTTTTCTACAGTTGGCAGGATATTAATAATATATATATATATAAATGAGATATCTATCGAAGGATTAAGTGCCATGAGCCCATTTGATTTATTTTTTTATAGAAAAAATGCATTCATTTTTTTTATACTAAGATGTTACAATACGGCGCGCGCGAAGCGCGCCGGTTCCACTCTATTATGTGATAAATTCCTTATTAAATATATAGATATATAAGTGAATAATATTATAGATAGATAAAAGTTAAAGTTGTATGAACAAGTAGTGTATTTATAGATAAAAATTGGCCAATTTTTTGGTTCCATATCCTCAAATTTTGGGGCTCAATTTCCCAAGTAACATAGAAATGATTTTCTCCCTCAATCTATTGTTCAATGTAGAAAAAATATCAAAGTAGATGATAATAGAATTTTTTTTTTGCACGAAAAAAAATTAAAAGATTTTCATAAATGTGATCAAAATAGTTCATATTATTTATTATAATATAGAGATATAAAAGATTTCATTAATGATAGAAGAGAGAGAGATATCGACAAGTACGAAATATCCTATCTAAAAACATAACATAATCATCTGATTGTTCAAAAAGAAGAGAGACCGCATGAAATCAAAATCAATATATCCTGAATAGGGAGTTTGCTTGTAAAGAATGTGTAAAGACAAGATATAGAGTATGATATATAGAGATGATATAACAGTGGCATGGTTACGACGCCCTGTTGTGAATTCACACTCCCTGCATCACAACCAGGCAGGCCTGCAATTAAAAATGAAATCATGAACCTGAGATGAGATGGTGATGAAAAAATGTCTTAATCTTAATTCTTCAAAAGTGTGACTCATTGTTCAGATCAAATAATGAAGTGAGATTAATCAAAAATAATATATATACATACATACATAGAATCATAGATAGAAGATGAAGGAAGACAGAATAGAAGAGATAGAGAGATAGATAGAAATGAGGACAAGAGATACGCAAAATTAAAGAACACAGCGGATTTACTAGTTGAAATTGTGGGTGGGACAAACTTAACTACCACTCAACAAACGTAATACTAAATGCTTTGTACTAACTAAGCCAAGATAAGGCATAATAAAGCACAAATTGAAAATCAACGGCAGACAGTTCGGGATCAACAATATAATAAAAGATATATGTATATCAAAATCAGCAAAATAATTTATTCAGTTCATAAATAAATGCTTACCTCACCCAAAATGCAAAGATAATCACATTAGTAAAACACTTCCCAAAACCTTTTTCAAAAGATCACAGGGATAATTTCCAAGCTCTTTGTAATTTACACTCGAAGTTGTTTGCTTGTTGTTGATCCCGAACCTTTTGCCCCCTCTCTCGCCTTCCATTATGTCTCTATTGATACTGCTTCCCCTACATTCAGCTGTTAAGATTCAGAAATTCCAAAATCAACTGAAACAACAATCGGCCAATATTGGAGATAGGATCAAAATTTCATTTTTATATTTCAAAAAACATTTTATTTCAGTTCTGCAGTTGGTATTAGATAGGATACGAGTACATACTTTACATAGTATTTGCAACTAAGGGAAAAATCACATAGTTCCCTAAAATAAAACAGGTTAGATGCAGGTAAGACTTTGTTATCGTCAACTTAATACGTTTCAGCATAAGTTCTAAGTCGAAGCAACATTTAACTTGTTAATGAGCTAATACGGGTATTATTAAAGTTCAACAGTCAAATTCTGGCAATTCACAATTACAATTCCCTTTATTTTCACTTCTTGCAAACGAAAAAGGCTAAAGGATATTTGGTCGAAATTTATGAGTTTGGCAATGATTTAAGACTTAAGTCAATGTGGAAATTCGAATGGGTTATTGAAAAATTGAGTTTCAATTGCGAATTTCAATGGTATGCATCTACCACCATTATGCACATTGGCAGCTCAGCAACTGCAAAACCATTTAATTTAATTTATTTTCAAAATAAGAAAAAGAAAATTAGTTTTTTTATTCTTCCAATTGTATGGTATTTTGGGCAAACAAATTCAGGTTCCTACCTCTCCGTGCAGCAAGCATGCTTGCTTCTTGACAATGTTGGTCAAGATCAGCCACCACAGGCCTTGGTTTAAGGGAAGCCCAAGGTATGCAGATAAGCTGCTTGTCTTCCTCAAGAGGAATTCTGCGTTAATGCATCTGCAGTTATCTTTTCCTTCCTTTTCAGCCGGTCACCCCAAGAAACTTTCCTTGAAATTGACCAGGACGGGCAAATGCAGCTGATCTAGATGCTTTCGGGTTCTATTTGTTGGCAGAGCAATACAATCACCTTTGTATCTGACATCAAATCCATTCTTTCTGTCAGCAAGCTGCCAACAATAGTTTCACCCTTAGTCCATACACAGGTTATGGCAGTCATACTGAGCGGATTATTCCATATTTTAAGCAGAAAAAGGTCATTAAAGTCACATTTGGAAATCTTCAATAGGAAAAGCTAAGCAATACATCAAGCAAATCAATGATGGAAGCTATGGTACCAAAGACAGCAGCACAACAGCAAGAAAACCCAACTTCCAATACTGTAACAGATTCTTATCTATGAATAGGTGTAACTACTTCTGATTTTGTTCGGTTCAATACTTTCAAAATCTTCCAATTATTCCGGGTAAATCATACACAATTTTTCTGTTTTTTCCTCAACGCCTTCGCATGTAAGAAAGCTACAAACGCCCAGCATATCATATAGAGTGAGATGCTGCATGAAGTCGCTTGCATTGCACTTGAAAAGAGGTAATAGAAAAAAGGTCAATTACAGCAAGCATAACACCATCCACTCATAAATCATACACCCAGAGACTTTATATAACACTGATTATAAATATGCAGATAAAAGCCATTTTAAACTTTTTTTTACTATAGAATTGAATTGGCGTACATGAATAACTGCCGCAGAATTCGATAGCTGAGTACCCTCAGAATGGAAATCTATGCGTTTGAGAAATTAAACACAATCATCTTGCGCTGGAAGCATGGTTGGAGGAGTGAGGCCTATACAGCTCTGGCGTCCAGCGTGTATGTGGCTGACAACCTGACGTTAATCTAATTTGCATTATTGCCTTTTCAAACCGCCATTAAAAAGGGTAGTGACCTCTGGTCACAAGAAGCCATTTTGGTAGATCTATTCAGGCTTTTCAAAAAGGCATCGGAGGAATCAAAAGTATTGACTGGACAGCCTAGCAGAGAAGCAAACAATATTTCATTACTCGATTATAATAAGTAACGTTTTTTACGAAAATTAAAAATAGTATGATAAGTAGCAGGGTAACTCGATCAAATGTTTAAACACAAACAACTAATGTTCAGGATAAAATCTTTCGTTCTAAGTTGTTCTACAAAATTAGGGATGTGAAATAATTAGTTTTCGGACATGTTGTATAACTTAACCATAGATATGAAGTACGACTGCCCAGTCTGCACTTGGGGAGTACCTCTCTCGGGATATCATCTAAAAGCCGCATACTTAGATATATAAGAGAGACAGATTAATATATAATAGAACATTTTCCGTTGAAGTCAACATTTTTGATTAGATAACATATATAGATAATATATATATTAGGAGAATAGATATATATGTTAAGAGATATATAATAGAGAGATAGAGAGGATGATAGATCACAAACACTTCTTCTCTCCTAAAACTGTCAACGCACGGCGCACTCTAATCATCTAATCACAATTGATATAATAATTACACAAATTTGTCATTTGAAATTTGAATTTGTTCGTCAAGCTACTTTTCAAACATCCACCATTATACGAGCACATCTCTACTCTCTACTCGACAACAGGCACATCTCATAATAGTGAATATAATCAACATGGTTCGATATAATATATATACCACATATAGATCATAATAGATCAGAGATATATTATATATATAGAGTTAGATATATAGAGATAATAGATATGGATATATCTTAGCTTAGATAGATAGAGATGATAGATGAGATAGATATAGACGAACATATAGAGATAAAGAGAGAAGAGATAGATATAGATATCAGAGAAGAGAAGAATAGAATAATTCATACTCACTATATCGCCTCATTTGCACACCAGAAAGCTAATTTAACAGTTCATTAATTCTACTATCTATCACTTGTTAGATACTAACAACATTCAAATCAAAATTTCTAATTTTAAACCTTTAGTTCTATCTTATTTCATTTTCTCTATAGCAGACGATATAGTAGATATAATTCAAAGATATTGTATATAAGCGACGTTATTCTCTTAGTTTTTCGTTGCTCTTACTAAAGAATATTTTATTTGAATTACAAATAAAATTCAAATTACAAGGTTTTTTTTTTGCGCTAAGGCGAGAATAGTAAGGTGGGGATGTGAATGATTCCCAAGATTCTGGACTCGAGAGGGAGCTTTTAACACTTGAGTCCTTCAACTCATCTTAAATTACAAGTTTATACTGCAATAGGAGTATATATATAATTCGTACTCCAAGATTCTTGAAGTTTCCTACATATATACTAATATGTAGGAGACGTTATTGAATGTTTCGCTTACCACTCATCATTTATTCTTTTGGGTAAACCTTATATTATTTTTTTAATTGTGGCGGCGCCACACATTGTGGAATCCATCATACACTTTGCATACTCATGTGTATTAAAACTGCAATTTTATTTGATTTTCTCTCTCAATTTAAATTTACTTTTAAACCTCATTTCTTATATTATATATCTTCATATTTTACACTCAACATGTGTATAGGTAAAATATTCAAGGAACGGAGGGAGAAGCAAGATTTAAGGGAATTAATGACATGGTACCCTTATTTGTTTTTTATTTTTTTTAGAAAACACACTTCATTCAATTTTCTATTTTTTTCTTTTCTACGGTTGGACGGATATTTATAATATTTTCAAATGGCGTGTCTAATACTCGAAGGAAATCTAAAGTGCCATGGAGCCATTTTGATTTTTATTTTTTTTAGAAAAATGCATTCTTTTTTTTATATTAAACACATAGATGAGTAATAAGATTCAACTCTTTGCTACACTTCTGCATTATATAAAATTAAAGTACTCCTACATTTCATTTGGATTTAAAATGAAATATTTAAAATTAATTAAAAATTTAAGACCGAGTTTAACCCATGAATTGTGCTATACTTGATGGTGGGACTAAATACTTACGGATTAGTTTATTTTAAATGGGATTATATTGAAAGCCCCATGTTTAAAGTATTTTGTTGAGTATTTTGCTTTCACGAACAAGTCAACCGTCCAAATAGATAACTCGCTAACGTAAAAAAAATGGCTCCTAAGGTCGTGAATGAAGATAAGAGTGTTAAAACATAGGAAATTAAACCTAGTGTAGAATGAAACTGATGAAGCTTAAGACAAACAAGATTGAAAAGATATAAAAGTCTTCCATTAAAATAGTAACGATAGTGTTAGACTACAATTGTATTATAAGAAAGGATGATTACCTCCATATTCACACAATTGGAAAAGATAGTAACAAGCTATTGATCCATGAGGATGAACTATGCTATGCTATGCTAGACTAGACTAAACTATGCTACGCTAAACTATAATTGGCTACTAAGCCAAGTGCGGCTAAAGAAAAGCAATAAAGTGCGAAAGAGAAAGATAGATTTGCTTGATGTGTTGTTGTTGTTTGATCCGGCTCTGCCTATTTATAGGCCTTGGGTGATGGAGATCTATGGAGGTGATTTTGCACTTCACCAACAAGTCAACTGCCCAATGTTGTTTTTGGTTCGGTAGGGGACCGCCCATCTGGTTACTGATTATATAGATAACTTTGCTAACGTAAAAATGGCTCCTAGGRTCGTAGAAGAAGTTAAGAATTTAAAAACGCAGGAAATCAAACCTGGCCTATAGTGGAATGTAACCGAAGCTTAGGACAAACATATATAAATGAAGAGAAACGAAAGCTATCCATTAAATAGTAACGATAGAGTCAGACTACAACTATATTATAAGGAAGGATGATTACCTCCATATTTACACAATTGGAAAAGACAGTAGGAAACTAATGATTCACGAGGATGAAACTAAGCCATGCTAAATTAGGCTACGCTAATTCTACACTATACTTGGCTATTAAGCCAAGTGCAGGTAAGGAAAGCAGTAAATGCAAAGATAAGATATGTGTTTGTTGTTGTTGTTGTTGTTGTTGTTGTTGTTGTTGTTGTGGTGTTCTCCAGCTCTGCCTATTTATAGGCCTTGATGATGAAGATCGTGGAGCAGTCCTCTTGACGATTACCTGACGCTCTTTCCATTTGAATTCGTCAAACTCTTTTCCCTCCAAATCTCATGTTTAAACGTCAATCTCCTCCTAGGCCTCCTTCTATTGGGTCGTGTATTTAACGGGTTACATCTTTCACTCGGGCCATTTCCTAAATAACCCATCCCTAGCGTTTATATTTGTGTCGCTAGATTGAAGGATTCATGAAATGCCTTATGTTATTAGGTTCTGGTCAATCTCTAGTCAATGTTGGTCAACAAAGTCAACCCAAATATTTTGATCCGTAACAAGATCATGGGGAGGAAGTTACTGACGGTTTTATCCTAGCAACAATTTTTTGGCGCTCTTTCCTATTTGAACCTTTCTCCTTTCCCTCCATGTTTCTGTTCAAATGCTTGACATTCGATGGGCCTCTCCTTATGGGCCGTGTTTGAATGGTCATCTTCTGACTACTTCCTTTCTAGCGCTTTTTAGAAGTCATAGGAATTCAAGATTAAGGAATTGGAAGCTCTTTATTGATCATCACTTCCATTTAATAATACTCGTTTTTATGTGCACGTGATGCGTGCTTAGGCTTATGAAAATTGTATTTCATCATCAAAAATAATTATAAAGTATGTATCAAAATAAAATGTTTATAGCTAATTAGCAATACAATTTTATTCAATTGTATCTTTTTTTTAAAATATGACTTGAAATTCAAAATAAAACTATTAATGCTTCAATTCATTGTTTAAAACTTTTCACTAATTAAGTTACATAATAAATGCAATTTTAATAAGCAAAAGGGTAATTTAGACAGTATAACATTTTTTTCCCTCCGTATCTCTATTATATAAGGGAAGGGGGGAGAAGATGTGTGTCCCCTCTAAAAGACTTTATCACCCTTAATGATTCAAGTCTTAAATGTCCTTACTTAAAAAATATGAAATTCCTTTTTTTTTTGTAATTCATTATTAAACATATAAAAAAGGTATATACATTAATAAAACTTAATATCATTGATATTTTTTTCCCATAAATAAGAAAAGAAAAGTTTAATTAATTAGTATGATTAAATTCGAATAAAAATATCTTAATTACATTTAATTACATTGACTAATTTGTTCTCATGAATCACTTAATTATGAAAAAATTATTTTGAAAAAAATATTAAATTAAATAGCTATAAAATTCTTATTCAAACCTTATAATTACTCATATAAATTATTATATTGACAAATAAACTTTCATATGTTATGTAAAGTAATCAGTTGATTAAAATCACACCATACGATTTTAACTCTTTGTCTAGAATTCAATAAAAAAAAATACATCAAAAATTTGAAATCATAATAACTCTCCGTCATTGTTAATTTGGAATTATGTCCAATAGATTGCATAAGTTTATTTTCTCATTGTAAATTAGTTTAATATAAAATTTAAAAATGACCGCACGCATCGCTTGCTATAGTCTAGTAACAGTAACATACTCAAAGTAGTCGAGATAATGAATATTGTGTTTTGTAATTAGAATTACCTTATAAAAAGGAAAATTATTGGAAATAAACGAGATTCTTCTAGAGATTGCAGGAGATTTAGTAGAATATTCAAGGGAAAAAAATGATAATAAAAAGTAGGTAATAATATCATCATCAAGAAAATAAATCAAGACATTTATTGTAGACTTTAATTTGGTTTTCTTGGAATTAATAGATTCGGGAAAGGAAAATAGAAGAGAGAAAATTGACTATTGAATATTGTTTCTTTCCTTTATTTTTAGGAATAAAGGCTAATAACATCATTCACAATAAAGAATAAATTATTCTTCTCAACTTTAGCCTTTTCTTCATTCATTTTCATAACTTAATCAGCACATCGGTTTACCCGACTACAGAAACATAGTTCTATTTAATTTTTTTTAAAAAAAATTACCAAAATTGTTGGTATGAGCTCTATTATTAAATAAAGAGTAAAAGAGTACTACAAGTCTACAACACATCTAAGTGTAATTTTTCTTAATAATTATATTTGGTGATTATGCGATTGAATATATGAATTTCAATTGCTTAACAATAATAATTAATTTATTTTGACGGGAACATAATATTGTTAGTGAAGTTCAATTGTATCAAGTCAACTGATGTGCCCATGATGCCACGAGCCCACGGTGTGAAGCGCTTCTTATTGTAATACGAATATTTTCTTTTTTATTATCCACAAATTTCAGTACAATTGCTCTATTCGTTTTTGATTTGAATTCAGTGGTGAATGTTTAACTTGACGGCTGTTCAAACTCCATCTTTGATCCTTCAGCAAGATCGAGGTTCAAATTGTCATTACACCTCCCCATTGTATATGTTCATTTATTAATCAAGGACTAATTGACTGTTAAATTATCAATCAAATACTATGTTAATTATTTGATAGTATAACAACAAAAATTTGATCTATAGAGTATTTATAATTAAGCTAATTTGTTTAACATAGTGTGCATATTTGTTTTCTAACCTATGTAGGTAAAACTATGGTATTTCGAAAAATGGATTAGTAAGCTTGGTTCAAGAGCACACAAAGGTAGCACTGATACTGCTATTGCATACTCGTTGCTATGGTGTATCCATCTTCGTGTTTATGGCAATCATAGTTTAGGGCTCACGCCCGAAATGTTTCTATGTCGCATACATGAGGCGATGAGAGAAAACCGCACAAGCGAGAGGAAGACCATGAAGCAAAGCTTGCCTTTGCTAGTGCTAACATGATGTTCGCGGCTATTTAGCCGGCATCAAGGCTGATTGGCCTATCTTTAACTGATCTCCTCCCAATGCCAGACTTGCTTCTAACTTGAAGAAGATGGATACTTGTGTAAGATCTTTTAGGTAATACTTTACTTTCTTTGCTTAGGTCAATAGCTATATTTTTGTGTATCCTAGGAAATAATAATATCCTTCAAGTTAAAATTTGCAAATAATGCATGTTATATCGAAGTAGGTTCTATTTCTTTGAACTAATAATCGAATGTACTGATTATGTACATGCCGTGTTTGGTTTTATATTAGTAAAGGAAGGGAAGAGAAAGGAAAAGAAGAGAAAGGAAGGGAAAGGAAAGGAAAAGAAAATAAACTTATTTTCTCATGTTTGGTTCAAATAGAAAAAGTAAAAGGAATCCAGCTTATTTTTCTACGTTTTAGACATTAATAAAGGAAGGGAAGGGAAGGGAAGGAATAAAAATTAGTTCATTTGCTCTTTCCTCCTAAATTCCCCCAATGTTGGGAGGAAAGGAAAGGAAAGAAATTGTAAAGAAACTTCTTGTCAATTCCTTCCTGTTCCTTTCTTTCCTCTCCTTATGTTTTTAACCAAATGACGAAAAGTATTATATTTTCTTCCACTTCCCTTCTTTTCCCACCATTTTCTCTCTACAAAATAGGCTCTTAAAACAAGTCCAAAGAAACAGGGTCTTATACTAATAAAAATAGTTCTAGGATAAAATATAGGTAAAATTGTCAACAACTATCCACTTTTTTGCCACTTTTGAAAGCAACTATTCGAATTGTTTTTTATTTAAGACAACTACTCGTTTTTTATGTTTTGTTTGCGAATCATTATCCACTTTCAGATTTTCAAACTTGCGAAGAGCATAACTATTAGAAAACAACTCCAAATCACGCGATTCTTGAGTCTATTTCATGTATTTTTCAAGATCTACAACTTTTATGAAGGAACCATGTCCAAAAATGGATGGATAGATAAGGAAAGGCTAGAAAATAAACATGATGTAGTTTGGGYGGTTGAGTTGTTTTGGTGGTTGTTGGATGGTTTYAGAGGCAGGAAACAATAACGTGGGGTAGTTTTGCAATTGAGATGTCACATTGGGGTGGTTTGTGGTGGTTACTATGGTTGTGAGTGACAAAAATTCAAAAGTGGATAGTGATTCGCAAAAAAAAAAATGAAAAATATGAGTAGTTGTTTCAAATAAAAAATAATACGAGAAGTTGTTGGCAATTTTCCTAAAATATATATATTTCGTACTTCATTTTTGTTGCTGTTATATGCAGAATTGGTAAACTCCATACTAGATTTCAGCAAGATAGAAGCAGGCAAAATGCAATTAGAGGAAAAAGAGTTCAATTTAGCCCAACTTCTTGAGGACGTAGCAGATCTATACCACMCAGTGTCCATGAAAAAGTGCGTAGAGGTGATTTTAGACCCTTGCGATTGTTCCGTCTTCAATTTATCCCGGGTAAAAGGTGACCGCGGCAAGCTCAAGCAGATACTAAGCAACCTTCTGAGCAATGCCGTCAAGTTCACCTCACAAGGCCAAATCTGTATTAGATGTCGCGCAAAGAAGCCTAGCTTGGAAAACTCGATCATTGCTTCTCATAGGGACGGTAACCTCTTTAACAGGTTAGCTAAGGTGGTCTCGCAATAAAGTTACGATGGTATATAATGAATTATTGATCATGTGTTTCAACTATATCATATTATACATTGAGATGATTGCTTGATCTCACATGTGGGTTATTCAACAGGTTATCGCGCTTCTTTTATAAGAATAAGCAAGCATACGACGATCTTGCTAATATGAAGTCGATACAGCAAGATCCAAACTGCATGGAGTTTGAGTTTGAGGTAGAAGATACAGGTCCTGGAATCCCTTGGGACAAGCGGCGTTCCATCTTTGAGGACTTTGTACAAGTTAAACAAAATTCGGCTGGACTAGTTGGCACCGGGTTGGGGCTAGGCATTGTCCAATCTTTGGTATGTATGCTTGCTTGTTGCCTATTAAAATTCAAGTTCATATAATGTTGATAAAAAATTTATAAAGTGGACAATCAATGTGATTTCGTTTATAAATATGCCTTCTTTATCAATTATCAAACGATCAGAAAACTATGTCACAATCATATTATATGCAAATAGTCACATAACAAAACAGTGAAGTTCAATATAATAATTTTCGCGAATATGATGAATTTGGATCTTGAATGAGCTTCATGATTAAATTAGAATTGCAAACGTTCATTATTAGACCACTGCCATGTTCTTGTCAACAAAATTTTACTGAATTAAACTTATTTTACTGAACTGAACTTATTTTTACTGAAACTTTAATAAATTTTTAAGGATTAAACTTATTTTTACTGAACTAAACTTATTATTACTGAACAAAACTTATTTTTACTGAACTGAACATTATTACTACTTAACTGAACTTATTTTTCTGAACTTAACTTATTTTTACTGAAACTTATGTAAATAAGTTGACGAGAACAGGGTCTACTTAGATAAATTATTTGGCTTTGCAATAAAATGAGGGTTACTCATTATTTGATGTAATAATAGCGATGTGATTATGAAAATTAAATGATTTACAGGTTAGATTGATGGGAGGAGACATAGAGCTAGTGGAAAAACCCGACGGTGAGCCAGGGGCATGCTTCAAATTCAACATCTTCATGATAGTGCAGGAGGAAGGTGCACCTTCATCGGATAGTCCGAGCTTAGGGCTAAGCACTTGTGTACGCAGCCCTAGAGGCGAAAGGTCATTAGTGGTCCTATTAATACGAAACGATGCTCGACGAGACATGGTCCACAGGTACATGACAGGCCTTGGCATTAACGTGAAGGTGTTACGCCATGGAAAACAACTTTCTAGTACTTTAAAGACGATCAAGTCAAAGCTAATTGAGCCTCAATACAATCATAACTCGTCATCAGCAGGGAAGTCGGACTCATCATCACCTCGTAGTAGGCCTAATAAGCTCTTGACTCTCAATACGATGGAAGGCCGTGATGAAGTCTTGCCAGTGTACAAACGGTCTAAGATTCGAGCACCAATGAAGTGTGCACTGCTTGTATTAGACTGCAATGCAGGGGATGACTTCCAAAAGCTGCAAAGATCGGTGTCTGAGTTCAGGAAAGACCTTTACGTGACATGCACTAAGGTGGTTTGGCTCGATAGGCCCGACACTCGCAGGGAACACTTCAAAGGTCTACAAGATGAGAGTCTCCCATCGACAGATATTATTGTATCAGAGCCTCTTCATGGGTCGCGATTGTCAAGGATCATAAGGCTTCTTCCCGAGTTTGGGGGTGATATTGTAAGGTTTCCTGCTATCGTGAGCAGGGGACCAAAGAGATCAAACGATAGAACTCCAGTTCTACCAAGCGACCCAAAGCTAGAAATCGAAGAAGATATTGTAAAGTCTATTGGTGAAATACAAGAAATTACCAAAGCAGATGTTCAAAGGTAAGCGTGAAATTTAAAATCACAAGAAAAATACTTCTTCCGTATAAAAAAAAAGTGTTATGCTTTTTTTTTTGGTACAAAGCCTTAGTCATATTTTCGTGTTTGTAGTAGAAGTGCGGAATTGAAGAAATCTCCCCTGGAGGGGAAGAAGCTATTATTGGTGGACGATCAAGAATTACAAAGAATGTTGGCTGCGAAATGTGTTACACGTTTAGGTGCCAAAGCCGAAACATGTGAAAATGGCAAAGAAGCATTGGAGATGGTCCGCAAATTTCCATATGATTGCATTCTCATGGACTGTCAGGTAAGTTGAAACAATATATGAAATAATTATATAATTGATTTATCGAAAAGTAAAGGATTGAGTTTGCTGTCTCTTATACACATCTAGATGTGTATAAGAGACAGTTCCATATGATTGCATTCTCATGGACTGTCAGGTAAGTTGAAACAATATATGAAATAATTATATAATTGATTTATCGAAAAGTAAAGGATTGAGTTTAATTTGATGAGAGGTCATTTCATTCATCATTGGATTAAAAAAATATACGTTTATGAAATTTAATTAAGGATTTTTTGTACGGAGCCACCTYCCAATTAGGGCACTTTCAAATTAATCACCATTTTTTTAACTTATTTTACAATACCACCTCGCAATTACAATTAGCTTCAAAATATCCACCACTAATGTCAAATTAGCCAACCTCCGTTTGCTGTGGGCCCCACTCCGTTAGTCTTCCCTTCGATTTCCCCCAAAAACCACGATTCTTCATTCTTCATTTCTTCTCATCTATAAACTCAATACTCCTTGCTCATACATTAATTTTCAATCTCAAATCCTCTCTCTCAAGCAGAAGAAATCTTCTCGCATACAAAATTAAGGTTCGCACTTATGTTCTATTCACTCCCAAAACTTGATTTTTTTTTTTTTTTTTTGTGATTCACGCTTCCTGCCAGATGCATTCNAACCCTATATATAATAATCAGTAAATCATCAAATATTAGCAATTTAAATAAGGTATTATTCAACAACAACTTGTGTTACCACTTCAATCGAGAAAATTTGGGGTTAAATTTATCAACTAATTACAATTTCAATTGCGAAAAATTGAAAAAAGAAGGTTAAAGCAGCGACATTTACCTCGTCAATCATGCGCAAAAAATTACAGTGGGAATCGAGTGAHCTAAGCACTGTAATTTTGAAGAAGAAAGAGAGATGTTGGAGGAGAGAGGAAGAACRCAGTGAAAAGGTGAAAGGGAGAGAAGGAATGAAGAATGAAGAATCGTGGTGTTTGGGGGAAATCGAAGGGAAGACTAACGGAGTGGGGCCCACAACTAGCAAACGAAGGTTGGCTAATTTGATGTTAGTGGTGGGTATTTTGAAGCGAATTGTAATTGCGAGGTGGTATTGTAAAATAAGTTAAAGAAGTGGTGGTTAATTTGAAAGTGTCCTAATTGGGAGATGGTTCCGTACAAAAAATCCTTTAATTAATTAATAGAATTTTTATTAGCAGATGCCTGTGATGGATGGATTTGAAGCSACAAAGAGAATCCGCAGAGAGGAGAAAAGGTACGGCGTACACGTTCCGATCATTGCATTGACAGCTCACGARATTGACGGAGAAGAAGGCAAGAAGATAGCTGAGGCCGGAATGGATTTTCATCTGACAAAGCCACTCCAGCCTAAAGAGCTACAAAAAATAGCAAGTGTTGTTTTAACATAATAAGAGTTTTATTTGTGTTTAAATTTTCATTAATTTGGAGTAACACACCCTATGAATGTACATGTTGTAATCGTAGCTTGCTTTCTAACCTTTTTGTAGTGGAGTATCTTAATTTTTTTACCTTAATACATAAGAATACGTTCATGTACTCCGTATTACAGATGATTATGCAGTGAGAGAAAAATAAGTTAAACAATTTTGCTACTAAGATTGTATTTACTCTACTAGTTGTAGTTCAAGCCACCAAAATTGAATCTTTCATGCAATACTTTCTTTCTCGACTACATATTTAATTTTTCGTGTTACAAACATTAGTATTAAATTTAATTTTATTTGTTATTACATATTTAATCAATATTGTGTTTGTAATTTGTTCGTAAACAAATTTTCAAATATATTATTAAAAGTGAATGTATAAGAACGGAGGAAAACTTGTGCTTAATAAAGTGGAAAAGAATTGTGTTATGTTTTGATAAAGTAGAAAAGTTTGATTAACATAATAGAGAGTACGATACTAATGATAATCAAATAGTTAGGTTAAAATATTAAGTATTAGTAAATTCATGTTAATTATTTTGTTTCCCTCTATTAATTAAGTTACATTGTCAAACTAATTTTTACTAAATTTTTCATGCACAATTCATTTCTAACATGTTTAGTATAAACAATAATTCAACTTCATTGACATTTAATTGAAATTTCAAAATTTATTTCATCTTCAATAAATATGCAAGAATTAGAAATTACATTTTAATATGTCAATGGACCTTAATTTTTTTTTATTTTTATTTTATAAAAGAGACATTTAATTTCATTAAGGGTATAGATTGTATTTTTGAAGGGAGGACACCATCTTCCTCCCCTTCACACTTATATAAGAGATCTACATTATAACTTAATGAATTTTATTTACAAAACTAAGGTTAAATTTTAGTTTTGTTTAACATAAAATAAAAACAAAACCAATACACTAATGGCCATCCATGGCCACTGCGCGCCACGGCCATGCGCCAGACTACTGCAGCCCAGCACCAGATTGAGTATGCGTGATGACTGGAAATTCAATTTTTGGTTTGAATTTAAGATCGGTAAGCCAAGCTAGAGATTAACAATGTTGGAACTGAAGCTGAATCAATGAATTATTACAATCGTCTTTGGGTTTGTGCTGATGGTGAAAATATTCTTGAACTTCTCCTTTGGTACAGCAAGCTTATGATTCCTATTGATCGTTAACAATTTGCAGGTTTATCATTACATTTACATCTAGCTTCCGTTATATTTGATGACCTATTTATTTCATAGTATCATATTTTTTTTATTGTTACGTCCCAGGCGGAAGTCATGCAACGAGTATAATGACTCGCTCCCTTGTATGTTGCGTTTCTGTGGCTTGGAAACAGAAGCCATCATTACAGTGGGGGTTCGATTGAGTGGGTTCGATGGTGGGTTCGATTTGGAGGGTGCAAGGTTGTTGGTCTCGCAGGCTGTGGCAGTCGTGAGGGTGGTTGCTGGACGTGCGGGAGGCTACTGGATACGGGGTGGCTATTGGAGTCCTTGTGAGGTTGATATGATGGTGGTGGTGTGTTATGGGAGGACTAGGGGTGGGTTGTTGTTTTTAATTATTTTTTTTGTTTTTTTAAAATAACTTTAATCATGTATGGATTAATTTAAGCCATGAAGGTTTAATGTAGAATGGTTATATAATTCGGGTATGAATAAGAAGGGTATTAAAAATGATGGTAATGGATTGTAGAAAATGCGTTTTTTAAGGGTATCGGGTAGAAAACCCAAAATTTATATATTTATTATTATTTTTAATTTGTTAGTGCGCGATACACACTT
>SNQN01001285.1:52463-73470 GCA_008642245.1 Bassia scoparia
TACAACTGACCTAATCAGCTGTGATCAACCTAGGATCACGTGCCAACTACCTAGTATTACACTATTGGACCACAAACTATGGACTGATATTTACACCCAAAGAAAACGAAGGCCCAAGCCTTGTTTACTTACACCTACTCCCTTCTACATGTATAGTGTATTGATGATCCGAATGAAAGACAAGGTCATATTTAAAACAAGAAATATAATTTTCATGTACAAATTGCTCATAATTTATATAAAAAAAAATGTCTAAAATAAGTAAAGATAAATTAGAATAAAATGCTAGCTTAAATCACATAAATCAAAATCGTTATAACAAAATTGCAAAAGACAACAAGCATTACATAATAATATGTCGGCATTTTGTTGTAAAATACCAAACATTATTAATTAAAAGAGTGCACCTATATTTCTTTCTAACTCGTATTTCACTTGCATTAATAATAACAATAATACATGAGCTTGTAATTAATTATTTGGACGATGGCCATTCTTTCTGAATGTCGAATGTGTAATTGATCTCCAAGTAACATTTGTTATCATCGTCGAGAAACTGAAAAATTTAACACGATTGAAGATCATTAGGGACTTCAATTCGATCTCTAATGAACATATATATATATATATATGATGAGTACAGTTAGTTTTGCATGAAGACGAGTTTACCTTTGACCTAGCACTGTATGAGCCTCTTGCAAAGAAGCCTGAAGGTGTAGTTTCCTCCGGCATTACATGTGTATAAGGTTCCGATTGAGGGCTAAATGTTCCGATCATCTCTTTGGTAGTGTCCACTACAAAAAAAAAGAGTCGAAATAGATCAAGTATCAATTAAAAAAAATATGGTATATAAAACTAAAAAAATAATATCGTCACAATAAAGTACGTATTTTAAAGCTTTCTGTCAAAAAAAAAAAAAACTCACAAAAGAGAAACTATATGTCTTTATCATCATAATGCATGTTGGATGACAAAGAGTACGTAAGAAAATGAAGAAGGAACACATGTTAGACACATGTAGACAAGAGTACGTAAGAAAATGAAGAAGGAACACATGTTAGACACATGTAGACGACGTCTCACAATAAGTTTATGGTTGCCAACTAAATTAATCGAGGTTTATATATAGTTATATAAAATTAAATTATACGGCGTACAATACATGTAGATCAGATACGAGATCGAAATGAAGAAAGAAAAAGAATACCTTTGAGACCGGTTTTCCAAACTGTGTTAGTGTACCTAAGTCCAGAAACAATGTTGTTGCGAACTTGGAARCAAAAGCGGAGGTTATAAGGGCTACCTTCCTTCAAGGTGAACCATAACCCTTTTGGATCTCCTGACTCTGGTAATGGAAGAACTATCTCCTCTCTTCCGGGTGATACGATTGTTAAACTTAATATCTTCACTTCCGGTTCAAGAGTTTCTACATTCGATGTCATAAATTACACATAGTCAATATTTGTTAGTTTTGCAAATAAAAGTTTGAAACAAAAACTAATTTATTACTAGCAAGTCATACGACAATTAAAATAGAAATCAATGACTGTAAAATACGGAGTATGTATCAAAATGGATCAAATAATGAATTACAATGAGTTTCATGATCAACATTCTTATATTAGTTAACATCAAAAGCACTTTTATGTTTCCATACCTTCTTCGGAATTAAAATCAACATTTCCAAGGAGTTGTTCCTTCCATTTCCTCAAACTTTCGTCATCCTATAACATATTACAAAACTTTAACATTAAAATACGGTTAAAATTAATATGCATGCATTACAGAATATTCTAGTATTTCACTATATTTACTTATAAAAAAAAATAATTTCGCAAACTATATGCAGTAATATATTATCTTTTATCCCTAGAAGATGGTTCTTGTGTCATTCAAGTTATTGCAAAATTATGTAGAACCAACTCTAGTGAAGATAATTGGATGCATAATTTGATTTTGAAGATGTTAGAAAACATATATGAAATAATTGGATTCGTTGGAGAACAAGATCTTCGATCTTAACTACTCGTACTAACTATGCAGATGACTACACGCATTAAATGATCAATAATTTTGACTCATGCATGTAACCAACCTTAAGTACGGGATTAAGGATTTGATTGATGACAAGTCATCAATTCATGATTAACACTACATGACATTCGCGCGCAAAAGAATAAATTATATAGACTAATAATTAATAAAATGGTAATAAGTATTAAATAAATAGAAATAAATTACACCTTGTCTTTCTCAAGATGGTCCCTAATACTGCATTTTGGACCCAATTGTATTCTATTCTCCTCTTCTTCTTCCTCAGTYGGACCTAATGAAGATTCACTAGGCTGTCTAATGAAGGGAGGGTGTTGATCTCCTTCATGATCACTCTCATGAGCCGAAGACGATATCGGATCAATTGGTTCTTCCATTTGCTTCCAATCACTTTAATTTTTTAAATTCAAAAGTATATACTAAGTAACTTGTTATGTTTTTTTAGTCTTGAATGATCATAACAATCTTAAAAATTATTTGTAAAAAAGAAGATAGAATTATACAATCACAATAAAAAGAATCATAGTTTAATTCAAATAAGAAGAGGAAACAAAAGAAGGAACAAGAAAGAGGAAAAACAAAGGTTCATTGAAAGAGAGCTAATTATGATARGAATTCCAAGYATGCAAAAAATGACTTATCACTCAAAAAAAGCAAAGAGAGAAAAAGAAGGAATGAATAGGAAGACATTTTTTTTAATGGAAAATYAATCTACCAAACAAAGGAAATGTGAACACCTAATTTAGAATTAGTCAGAAAATAAGGATAATGAAATATGTGATCATATGCTTTAATTTGGTGGTAAGAACAATAAAAAGAAAAGAAGAAGTCAGGTGGTGATCCGATAATAATGAAAGCATGGATTTTTTAGCTTAATTTGCACAAACTTATTTATTTACTTTTGCTTTATCACAAACTAGATTATGTTGATGATGCACGTTTAATAAAAATATTCATAATGTAGATATTGATAAAGATAAAAATTTGACGAAAAAACCTTTTAAATTTTTTTGTTAAGAAAGACCTTTAAAAAAATTTATGAAGAGGAACCTAAAAAAAAATGTGAGGAACCCTCGACCTATTTTCGCGTTACCCGTAGGTCCTTTGACCATGTAATACCCAATTGCACCCTCATCATACCAAGAAATAAAGCTTATACCTACCGCAAGTGGTAGTATTCGCGAAAAACGGTAGATTACACGATTACCTACCGCTAATGGTAGACTGTAGATAGTATTCGCTGGGGTTAATTTCGAAATTACTACCATTTAGCGTAGTAGTTTTTACCTACCACTATTAACTATATACCTCCAATCACCATGAGAGTAAAACACCTACAAACAAATCACGGTGGTTAACACCTACCAGTGGTAGGATATTCACCTACCAACCAACTGTAGGTGATAGAGATGGCGTGGTAAGGACACCTGCCCGGATCCGAGGATCCAGATCCATTTGACGGATTGGATCCTAATATTTAGGACCCTGATGGATCCGTAGATATGATCCTATTTTAAACAAGGATATGGACCGGTCTTCCTCTAGACCCTGTCCAGGATCGTTACCACGTTTTTTAAAAAATAATATAAAATTATGTTGTATGAAATGTATACTAGAAGATGTACTAATCCTTTATTTTATACTGTGACTCAAAACTAATTTTCTACCTAAATCAAGATATTGTCTTTGAAACTTTGTTTTCTCGTACGTTAAATGCTTAAATATTTAATGATGTATGATGCTTGTAAACTCATAAATTATGAGACGTCAAGGAAGATATATGTGTTTAGATTTTTAATCAAATTTTTCAATATTGTTATTTTCATTGAAATAAAAATTATGAAGGATCCCATTTAAGACCCTTTAGGACCAGATCCGTGGGATCCGACGATCTCGTCCGGTCCTAAAATTTGACCCTGATGGATCCGGTAGGATCTGGATCCTACCCTAAAAACGGATCCGGTCTGGATCTAAAGACCCTGCCCGGATCCGTCCATTGCCTTCAAGTAGGTGATGACCTACTGCTACTTGGTAGTATTTATGGTTATAGCAGTTGGTATTATTTCAACTATGACTTATGATCTAAAAACGTAGTGCAATACCTATCAACAATGGGATGTATTACCATACTGCAAATAGTAGGTATTAATATAATAGTATAGGTATATTTGAGTAATAATAAAAGTAATATAATAATAATAAATTATAATTATAATTCATTAAATTGTTGTTGATTGATGATTGATGATGTATTGATAATAAGATAATAATAATAATAATAATAATAATTAATTAATATATAAATAATATATAATATAAATAATAATAATTTTACAAAAGTTGGCTAATGTTTAAGTTCACCAGCATTTAATCATAAACTACATCAAGTAGCTAGAAACTTAACTAAAAGCAATTTAGCAATATTAGTGCCAAAAGTGTACTTCTATTCCAATCTAGTCAAGTTTTCAAAGACTTGTTATGAAATACATCACTTTCTTTCATCGAAAATTAAGTGACAAGGAGGAAGCCTCCATTAAGTGGCACAAGGATGAGGACCTCCAATCAGGTATTAATCCTCTCTTTCTCCCACCATACTTCCAAAAACTTCATTGGGATTCTTTCATGATTCCTTCTCTTTGTACTCTCAACTTCTTTTATATTCTTCCTATCATAACATAAACTTATAATACAAGAATTCAAATTCAAAGAAAGTTCAACAATTTTTCTTGTAACTAAAGAACAATTCATAGGAAGACACAATAGTTTATCAAACATGTATATTTCAGTGAATAATCAAGACAAGACATAACTATTTCGGATAATACATCAGACTGTTACGTCTTCGCCCCGCCTTAGGGGTGACCTCAGCTTCAGTTCATGATTGAGCCATGGAATCCGCATGAATGCGTAGGGTGTTGTCGAATTGGGGATCTCACCTGCCTATATAGGTATTCACGGACGCCCGAAACATTGGTCCAACTAGTGCCCCACAATAGGTCCAGTAACAAAGTGTGGGTTCGGGAATGGTAACGATTAGAATCAGTTAACCCATCCGCCGCATGTCGGCTCTCTACTCGGCTTTCATCGTAGCACTACAGTCTCTATGACAATTGAATTCAAGAGCTATTGATTGATCTTCGAACAGCGCAGTAACCTATATTATAGTGGTTGTATTAATGTACAAACATGATTCATACCATGGATAAGGCGATCACTGATTATTGTATATTTCATATTTAGTAATGTGAAGGTTGTGCCTTTAAGACGTCGCCATGATGAATATTTTAATTATGCAAGCAATCTTGAATTTCCGTTCCTTGAAAGTTCACACTATGTACAGGTTATAAGATATATATATATATGTTACATTATACACCATGGAAACTACATAATTGAAAACTTATATATATATGTATGCGATCTACCTGTCACATTGCATTAGTGGACATAATATTGTTGGGTTTAAATCGGAATCAACGATATCGTTAAAGATGGCTAATACAAAACACGAAGAGAATGTTTGACTAGCGACTGAAATACAAAAATGTTTGAAATGAGAACAATGGCAAGAAATTAGAAATGAAACATTAACCTATTATTATTACTGAATCAATAAAAGTGAGTTTCTACATTGTGTTGATTAAATTGAACTCATAAAATAATTATCATTTAAATGACAAAGGAATTAAGAAGAGTCAAAAAAGATGTTTTAGGTGAGTATACTCATGAGTTAACCTTGAAGTCGTCTTCGTTGTCGAACAGATTGAGCTAGGACATCAGAATTTGTGTCTAAATGTATAGGTGCGAGGTGTGATACCAACGTTTACGAATGATAGTGAATAAACGTGTGTGTCCGAAATGAGCAAGGCACATATTTATATGCACGAGAGGGGAAATCGAGCGTATATACGCGGCCTCTGCGTATTATCACAGCCTGGAGTTATACGCAGCCGCGTATAACGCTCGTTATTTCTCGGCATATTTTTTGATTCTCTCCCGTATTTTTCTCCGTGATTGCCTTGATTCGACTAAGCACGCATCTTTCTCTCCAACAAGGATTCTACGTGTTCTAATTTTTGAAGGATTCCACTATTTCCGGAGTATTTTTGTTATTTTGTATTTTTTGATATTTCTGGTATAAAAACATAATCATAAAAAATATAGAAAATCAGAAAAATAATCAAATACTGGTCAGTCAGAAAATTAAAGTGCAATAAGAAGTGGAAATTATGGATCCCCAATAAAATTATTCCTTAAAATCCTAAAAATAGAAAAAATTAAGAAATATATTTTTGCCCCCTTATTTTCCTTGTTCATTAGTTCCGTGTATGACCATACAGTAATTTCCAAACTTTTGTATGAGTTTCATAGGTATTTTTGTTTAAGTTCGAAACAATCGCGAGACGGTACGTATTTTTATCACTGATTATCATTGTCATGGGACACATTTAGGTGGTCTCACATGAAATAAAATGGACATTAATATTACAATTCTACAATAAATTCGGTAGAGTTCCTTGTAATAATGAACAACAGTTTTATAATTCATGTAGTCCACGCCGTCAAAAATAAATCGATCTCAAATCCATTCACATAAGTATCATCTAACTTTTAATATACCAATTCTACAAAATTCAACAGAGTTTTCCTTATGTTAAGATAAACTGATGATAAAAACAGAAGGAGATAAATAGAACGACAATATCACACAATTTGCAATTATTAGTCTACTAAACATGATAATGAATTTTAACATAATCCATAAAGAGAGAATCCACTAACACATAAGTTACTCATCCTACAAATGGGACGAAAGCAACACTCGGGATCTGGAGGCTTTGTCCTACCACAGACAAAACGGATGGTTACTTCAATTCTATTGCGCATACTCTTCGTGGTTTAGGTATAAACGATTTTAGATCAAATCAAACTTCAAAAAGAAAAGTTTTCTGACTTCAACACTAAAATGAAAAAACATCCAATATACAAGCAACGTCAAAAAGCCGAAATTTTCCTTAATGCCAATTGATGATGCTTATTACCTGAAATTTCCTAAACAACGACAAAATCCATATAATTTAAAGTTAAGCTTTTTTTTCTTCTTCTTGTTGTTCTAGAATAATGACATGCCCAACTGAATTCCACTAACACTAGATACAATTATGAAATCAGCACAATCATCTCATCAGGACTAACAGTACATTGCTGGCTCTAGAGCTAAAAACTACATTATAAGTAAATTAAACGAATTTAACTATTTAACAATATCAACACATTTATTATATAAGAAATGCAATGAAACAAGATTATAAGAACATGCAATTCAAACATTATTAATATGCATTCAAACATAATTTAACTATTACAACTGAAATTAAGAATTTTAAAACATAAGTTCTACTCGGAACCGATTTCATTTAACATAAAAAGTGGAGATATTTTAATTACCAAATTTCATTTACTTAAGTATTTAATTAACACAAAAATAAAATGAAAAATTTACCTCAGTTGAAATGACGACAGCCTCTAGCTACATAGTACATTGCTACGGTGTTGATCGCAGTGGACGAATACTAGTCTGGGTGGTGGCTGGCTGGCTGTTTCGCGAAGTGGAATACGCTGCTGTAGCGATTGTTGCGCGAGGAGGAGCGAAGTGAGTGTGAGTGGAGGAGCCCCGGAGAGTTGGTCGCGCCGCACGAGCAGAGCGAGAAGAGAGGGAGTTAGGGTGCTTGAAATGAGAGATAGATCGATAACTGAAAGTAATTGAATGTGTATTAAATAAGTGCAAAGTCATTACGAAAAATATATTTTTAAATGGAATTGTGAGGAGCATCCAGCTAGGAAGCAGCGACGGTGGAGGAGGCAGACGTCTCGAGCAGCAGCAAGGTCGAGGAGACATTCGTCGAGCAGCAGTCCCAGCACTAAGAGTGAACGACAGTTGATTATTCTAAGCAGTTTCGTTTTTGTTATTCTAGCTAGTTTGATTTTTTGCATTGACTTGATTGATATTTGTGGAGTTAATTAGTATATTATACCTACTACAAAGTAGTGGTAATTATTTTCTATGTGTGCAATTACAGGTTTAAAATAGTAGGTAATTATATAAATTTATGTATTACCTATTGATAAAAAAATCGTAGTGTTTGATTAAAATAGTATTATATCCTACAATAAATCAAATGAGTACATAATAGAATTGGAGGTAAAACTTGTGTAAAAGTAGGTAAAACACGACGTAGTAAATCAACTTTACCTACCAATGTAGCAGTAGTATTTTGGTATACGATGCATTCTTGTAGTGGTTTACATTTTCCCTCTCGTTTTTCATTTTCAACTCGGTTCTTCGTTTTCTCTGACTCACAAATTTTCTTCAAATGGAATTTTCTTCCTTTTTATAGTCAATCTGTTATAAGCTTAAGTTTTTGTTTTTTTTTTTTTTTTTTTTTATGTTCTCTCGATTCTCTATAAAACGTGGTCTATACTGTTTTTGTAATTAGTCGAAGAATTGACAACTAAATTGTTCCTTATCAAATACGTTTTTATATTGTGATAATCGGAAAAATACGGAAATATGAGAAGCCTGCGCAGAGAAACAGACAAGCGAGACCAATTCGTAAGCGGACTCCCAATACCCTTGAGCAGCTTTGCCGTCTCTGGCTTAGATCCTGGACTCCACATTGATCAACAACAATCTACATTGTAGTGCAGCGCATCAGCATCGCTCGACCCCCAGTTGTTAATCTATACCTTGAACCATTAGAACCCCACTATAATTCCAATGGATTCAATTCAAAGCATATCAATGTTTAAGAATAAAATTTGATCCAGTAAAGTAAAGAAGTTAGAGAAAAGAACCAAGAAGAAGAAGATGAAAAAGGAAGAAGTAAGGGTGGTGGGACCTGAGGATGAGAAGTATAGGCTTGGTTATGGTGTGGCTGGTAAAGGAGTCCAAGCTCCATGGTATACGATGAACCCTGCAACTGCAAAGGAAGAATGGTGTATTTGAAGAGTTATATAAAGAAGAACAAAATAGGGGGGAAAAATTAGGGATTTAAGTGTTGGAGGGAAAGAGGAAATGAAAAAAGGGAGGGAAAGAGTGCAAAATGAAAAAAGGGGTGCAAATAGAAGTGAAATGGATGGTCAAACGAGTCCCACCGTGGTCAAAGTCGAAAAATAGGTCGGAGGTCTCTCCTCACAAAATATTTTTTTTAGGTTCCTCTTCACATAAAATTTTTTAAAAGGTCTTTTCTTACAAATTTTTTTTTTAAAAGGTCTTTTCTCGCAAATTTTCCTTATAATAATTTTTAATATGTAGATTTACAATGTTAGTGATTTTAGGGAAGGAATTTTTAATGAGAGGCCGCAACACGAGTGTACATGACATAAACCGTTTTCTGTTTTTTTTTTCATTATTATTAGGCAAAATTGGCCACAACAGCACAAACTTGGTGTGAGGTGCACAAAACAACACCAACTTGATCGGAGATACATAACAACACCAACTTGGAGCTCAGGTGCAACGTATATCACAAACTTGAATTTATAAGCACGTGACAACACCAACTTGAACCTCGGGTGTACCAATTTGAAGCTCAATTACTTGCAAGATATGTCATTTATGCTATGCGTTGCACTTGAACTTCAAGTTGGTGCTGTTATGTGCACTCGATCAAATTGGTATTGTTTTGTGCACCTTGCCCCTAAGTTCGTACTGTTATGGCCAATTTTACCTTATTATGAAATTTTCATTAGATTTAGATAGTTTACATATAGTTTTTTTAATATAGTGAAAGAGGATATATTAATATAATTAAAAGTTTTAAAATAAAGATACTATATACTAGAGGTGATCATGGGCCGGGTTCGGGTCGGGCTTGGCATGTGAGATTAGGCCCTTTCATCAGACCGGGCCGAGCTTGGAATCGGGCCTAATATTGTTGCCCAAAGCCCGAAAAAATTGGAGCAGGCTTTTCGGGTCGGGCCCAAAAATATTAACTAAAATGCACAAATAGTGATGACCAAAGCCCACCAAAGTTTCGGGAAAATCGGGCCCGATTTCGGGCCGAAAAATCTTGTCCAAAGCCCGCTAAATTTTCGGACCGGGTCGGGCCTAGCCTGCGGGCCGGGCTTGTTTGATCACCTCTACTATATACTCCGTAGTTTTATAATATGATATAGTTTTTCTTAAAACATAATCTAGATTTAGATAATAAATATATTATTAGTATATAGATTAATTATTTTAATATATATATTATTTAAAATTTGAAAATTTATTTATAAGGTCATCATTGTTTTTGGCGGAAAATTGTTCAATGAGAGGCCGTCACGTAAGCAATGATGACATTAGCCAGTTTTGTTGTATTGGTATTTAGATTATGCAAGTTTTTTTTGTTCATCAACACAACAGAGGCTAAATGTTATCTACGATTCAATTATTTGGAGGTTGCACTACAATAAAAAATAATAGAGAGTCGAAATAGATCAAGTATCAATTAAAAAAATATTGTATATAAAACTAGATATAATAATATACGTCAAATAAAGTAGTATTTTAAGCTTTTCTGTAAAAAAAAAAACTCAGAAGAGAAACTATATGTCTTTAATCATCAATAATGCATGTTGGTGAAAGTGTAGTAAGAAAATGAGAAGGAACACATGTTGAACCATGTAGAGTATACAGTAAGTTTAATGGTTGCCAATAATTAATCGAGGTTTTATATATAGTTATATTAAAATTAAATTATACGGCGTACAATAATGTAGACAGATACGGATCGAAATGAAGAGGAAAACTACTTTTGAGAACGGTTTTTCCAAACTGATGTTAGTGTCCTAAGGCCAGAAACAATGTTATGTTGCGAACTTGGAAGCAAAGCGGAGGTTATAGGCTAACTTCTTCAAGGTGAAATACCCTTATTGGTTCCGCGACTCTGGCTAATGGAAGAACTATCTCTATTATCGTCCGGAGTGGAATACGTAATTATGATGTAAAATACTTAATATTTACTTTCAGGTTCAAGAGTTCTACATATTCGTATGTCATAAATTCTATATAGCTATTTATTATTAGTTTTAGTTTTGGGCAAATTAAAGTTATTGAATATTATAAAACTAATTTATTATTATGCTAAGACTACGATATCATTAATAAATAGAATCAATGCTCTGATCAACTATCGGAATGATATCATATTAAAAATGGATAAATAATTCATTACCATGAGTTTATCATGATCTATACTTCTTTAAATTAATTTAATCAATAAAAGCATTTTTTATTGTATTTTATATACCTTCTTCGGAATTAAATCACATTTCCTCACTGGGGTTATAAGATATAAAGCGAGTTGTTTTTAAAAGGATCATTGTACGTGCTAAACTTTCATAGTATCCGGACGCGTGGGTTATAAAGCAATAGTTTCGCTCCGGACAAATTGACACATTAAACACTGGTTTAATTGTTTACTAGAGTCATTTGCGAGAGATATTTGTATTCACTCGAATGCTGTAGTATCACCTCGCATATTATTTTCTTTATGAAAAACATAATTTTGGGCAATAGTCAATATTGTTGGTCGATCATAACGAACTTATACTGTAGCCCATATACTTAGATACCTGTCATAACTGTGCTTCGCTTCACATAAGTTATTGCAAAAATTTAGATAAGATGGTGTTATGTACAGCAACAATAATAGCGATTAGTCTCGTATGTCGACAGGATGATATTTTGCGACACTTGCGATGAGAAGTTTTGATTTGAAGTATGTTGAACAAATCCCATAATTGTGGGATAATCATATGATAGAAGAATTAGGTATTTGGAGGAACTATAATATCTCGTTCTTAACTCAATATATATGTAGACTTCTAATCCAGGCCTTATGGTTGAATGTATCATTTTGACGCTCATGCCACGTACTTACAAATCAATATACAAGCGCAATTGTTACAAACGGGTTGCAATGTTTGATTGATGAATCAGCATACGGATCATCTATGATCTACACTACAACATGACCATTCGAGGCGCAAAAGAATAAATTTAATAGAGGGCATAAAATTAAATTAAGAGAGTATTAATAGATGCAGTCTTATAATAGAACTTGTGTTTTAGCGAGAAAATAATTGCAATAGCAGTATACTCTTTCCTTGCAGAATTGGTCCATTATTATATCTACAGCATCTTTTGAGACATCTGCAATTGTTATGTGTGGATTTCTAGGCTACTTATATCTTCCTCAGAACTGATTGACCTAATGAGATTCATAGGCTGTCTTGAAGGGAAGCGGGTTGTTTGATGTGAATGCACCTTTCATGATCGCTCTAGCTATATTAGGACTCGTGTCATAGCTGAAGACTGACAGGCGGATAAAATTTGAGTTCTTGGCCATTGCATTGTCGTCTTCCAATATAATAGTACTAAATCTTTCTTTAGAAATTCGAAGCTCATCACTATCCATAGCTTACAAGTAACTAAGATACTCATTTTGGGTTAATGTGTCGAAGAGTTTTTCCTCTAAGTCTGTTTTGACACTGTATTCATAAAAATCTCTAAGCATAGGTTTATGTATTGTAAGAAGAAATGAAGTAATTGGATTATGAAGCATCAAATCATAAACAATAACGTAATCATAAGTCAATTTACTTCAAGAAATAGAAGTAGGAGAATGAAAGATTCAGGTCACGAAGAATAGCAGTGAATAAGCGTACAAAGGTTCGATTGAAGAGAGCTAATTTGATATACTGAACTTTGGAAGAAATCTTGGAATAAGGAATGACTTCACGAATTAGATAGATTATAATTACAGCATAGGGAGCAGAAGAATGATAGGAAGACTTTTTTTAATGGAAAATCAATGCTACATTCATAATGGAATAATACTGAGAATTGAGATTCACTCTCCAATAGATTTATGAATTATGTGAACATTCATAGCACCCTTCCAATGGGGAGTTTGTATCAATCTACAGTCTTGATTAGCTCACAACTGTCACAGTAGATTCACTCCACCTAACCGCATAATAATAAGTGATTATCATTGAAATAGATTTGGTGTATGAACAGTAAACACTCTTGTCGGAATTCTTGGTGGTTTATGTTCACGAAATAAATAAGAATAGGAAGATGTGTCCAAGAGTGGATAGATGCTGCGTATCATAATGAAAGGCATGGATTTTTTTAGCTTAATTTGCACAACCTTATTTATTTACTTTTGCTTTATCACAAACTTGATTAGTTGTTTGTATGATCCGATTTTAATAAACATTATTATAATGTGATATTATAATAAGAAATTTGCGAGAAAAACTTTCTACAATAGGTATGTTCTCTTCTATGTGTAAAGACAATGACTTGTTATGAAAGAAAATTAGCTTAATAAACTGTGTATGAACTGGAGAACAGAATAATAACTCTAGAATGAGAGAAAATATTCCTTGTGAGATGAGTACATTCGACGTGTCATTTTCCGAGGTTGGAACACGTAGTGACCTACTTATAGCTTAGACAGAGACGTTTTCATAACTTCTACAATATGGGCTGCATCCCTCTGTGTTCCTAATTCACTAAACATAGAGGAAAACTTAAGCTTAATGTAACCAGATACAACGAAGGTAGGTATTCCGCGAAAAACGGTAGGTACGATTACCTACGTATGGTAGGTACGAGTTGATCCAATATGCCTTGTCGTCAGAGTTTTTCAGAAACTATCAGGTGGGCAAATTGTTGTATATTTGACATTTTACATCTATACTAGATTGAGCAGCGGTAGGTATTTTTACCTACCATTATTTAACTATTCTACCAATTACCATGGTAGGTAACACCTAAACAAGAAACGTGGGTAAAAACACCACTACCGTTGGTGGCTGGTAATTGCATCCACTCAACCCAACATGGTAGGTGATTAGAGAATGGCAGTGGGTAAAGGAGCCTGCCCGGTCCAGAGGATCCAGATCCATTTTTGACGGATTTGGATCTAATATTTTAGGACCCTGATGGTCGGGTAGGACTAGGATCATAACTTGCTAATAGACACAAGCCAGAGAATAAAGGTCTCGGTGAGGATCTTCTTCTTAAGTAAGGAGGCGAGTCTAGAATACCGGAGGGAAGTCGTTGTACCCACAATTTTTTACAAGAAACTAGATTGAGTATAAAAAAAATAATGTGAGATAATGGTAACCACATACCTCGTTAGTATCGGTGAAATGTTTCTTCATATCCAGTTTTTTTATATAATCTTTGTAGATCTCGAAAGATAATTATTACCCTTTTGCATAATATATAAAGTGAGGTTGTCCTGTTGAGGAACGTTGTTTTCTTCTTCGACGTTACAAGTGAATTAATAAGGTTGTAAATATATTACCAGCGTATTGCAATTGATCGCTTGTATAATTATGAATAATGATGGAGAGAAAGACGGTGATATGGACGTCACTTATAGTGCTTTGTACTTTTATTGGTCTGGCATATCTTTTATCAGGCATAATGATGTGGGCTTATTCAGGATAATTTGTTATTTTTCATTTGAAATAAAAAATTATGAAGGATCATTTAAGACCCTCTCATATAGACTTTTATGGGGATACCTCGATTCGTAGGATCAGACGGACTCTGGATCCTGCGTGGGCCTAAAAGAAAATGATATGGCACCAATGGATATTGCGACTCAGCATGGTGTCAGGTGCATTGGAATCCTAACCCTAATGTCGGCTAAAAAACGAGATTCCTGGGTGTTTAGAGTAATCCATAAATGTGGGCAACATATTGTTTCAGTTCTCTGTTGCTCCTCTTGGTATCCCGGTCATTGCATCACTAGTAGGCTCCTGAATGGAAGAGGCCTACTGTCCTAACTATATGGTAGGTTGTATTTATAGTTTTATGTAATTAGTAAGAATTGGGGATCGAGTCTCTGTGTCGTATTAGGAAATATTTCGAACTTGATGATATTAATGAGAACATCTAAAACGGTAGGGTGTAGCTGACAATATCTATCAAATCAATGAGGTTGGCTTATTACCAACCATGTGAACGTAGCATGATCTGTAGTAGGTAAAATGATATTATAATCATGTCGAGTGCCTCTGAGCATAGGATATAATTTGAGATCTATATACAAGTAATTGAATAGGCTATTAAATAATATAATAATTGACTATGGACACTATATAATTATAATTATAAATATTTAGTTTCTTGTGTTGTGATCCCGATGAACTAAGACTACTGCATCGAAGATTCTGAAGATCTAGACTTGGATATGGAGTGAATAGGCATTGAATATATCTATAAAGTGCGGACACCACTCCTTGTCACAAGTAATAAAAGCTACAACTATATTTCAGACATTAATCAAGTTGGGGCATTAACAATTTCCAATATTTCTTAATATGATATTAATTAATGTACATTTAACTAAAAATGTTTTACAAGTGTTGAGGTGAGTGTTAAATAACGTTCCAGGCATATTACTGCTATATATCTAGTGCAATCAGGTAGATAAGATTGTCTTAATATAAGCAAGCACTCCTAAGATTATGTACTAATTAGAGGATTCAGATAGTGTCACAACAAGAGTTGAAATACTCTCATATTTCAGCAATTAGTCAGTTTGTATATAGAGTCAGATGACTCATGTTACTGGATAACATACCATCACTTTCTTCATTGGAAAATTCAATGCTGGCTCACATTAGTGAGCAAGGAAGGACCTCCATAAAGTGGCACAAAGGATGAGGACCAGGAATTGATCAAATACAGTGCATACATTATAAATCATCTATGGATCTTTCCGCTGAATAAGTATAACCCATCCAGATATTTCAGTTGCAAATAAAAGTTTTATTATTGAGGTATATATTCTGTTTCTCTCTTCTACTCTGTTGTCTTTCTGCCAAATATCTATTTTTGAAATTCTTATCTATTAATGTAGAAAACACTAAAGTTTAATAATATAAGCAAATACCAAAGTTCATATAAAACTATAAGATTCAAAGAAATTCAACATAGATAGTTTATTCTCTTGGGTATACTATCAAGACAAATATTGTAATCCGTGGACACAACAAATAGATTTCACATCACACTACATCAAGTTATGATTTTCAAGTGAATAACATAAGACATAGCATAACATATTCGGATAATACATCATAGGAAAATTTAGTGTACCCAGGGCTTGCTCCATCCGGCTTATAAGGGGTGCACCATTATCTATAGGGCTTACATAGTATGTTGGAATGAGCCATGGAATCGATTCGTGAATGCGTTACGGAGGAGATGTGATATTGTGGTAGTTGAGAGGTGATATGCTATTGTCAAACCTAAACATCACAGAGGGAATATAAATATTATAAGATGAATCGGGTGCGTATATATACAGTTATTACTACTCAGACCAGACCAGCGAAGGGATGACAATATTTGGGAGCTTGCGTCACTAATCTCTCTTAGCCTGGCGAAAAAATGTAGTAGCATTTCAAGTTATCAAAGTGGATGTTGCGGTAACGGGTATCTTGGGACATCGCGTACCAGGTTCATTAGAATCACATAACCCAATCGCGACACACACACTTGCAGCGTATAGTATGATTGAAAGTACGTCAAGCAGTATAACGAGTATATTCATTGTAGTCGCATTCATATAAGTCCTGAGCAGCTTATGTGGTATATTTCAAAAGAGCCTGATGTAGAAATCTTGATGTTCGAACAAGAATGTCATGTCAATAGTTAAATATTAAAATTATAGTGCATAGAGAAGACATTGATATGAATATTGTGACAATATAAAAAAACTCTGTTTACATAACATAAAGAGTTAGGATCAAACAAGCAAAGTGCGATCTGGATACATTGGATATTCTATAGTGAATATAATAAAGGTGCTCATCTAAAACAGGATGTTCCAAAATTACTTTCTAACACATATCATAGATTATCATGTTTGGGGATAATGGCATATGCCAATTGAATTCCGGTTTGATTAGCAATATAGTACAGGTTAGATAGATAAGTGATAATTATTAGAATAATTTTAACAATTTATTATTCAATATACTTAATATGTATACATCACATGAGATACATACAATATGAAACTATATATAATATGATATATCGCCATCCTCACCTTGTACTGCAATTAAATTTATTGTTAGTTTAAATCGAATAAAACGATTCTTAAGATGGCTATAAAAACCAAAGAGAATGTTAGTATGATAGATAATAAAAAGACAATGGAAAAGGAACAATAAAAATTAACGAAGTGAAACATAACCCTTAGTATTTACATGAATCAATAAAATGAGTTTTAATTGTGTTGATTTAATTGAAACTCATAATAATAAATTAGTCAAATTTATAAGTAAAAAGAATTAGAAGAGTCAAAAAAGATGTTTAGGTGAGTATCTCAGTAGTTATATCACTTGATTCGCTCGTTGGATCGAACAGATGATGACTAGAGACTCAAGAATGTATGTGTCTAGAATGTATGAGAGTGCGAGGTGTGAATACGCAAGTTTAGGACGTGTAAGTGAATAACTGTGTGGTCTCGAAATGAGCAAGGACATATTTATACAGGCCGAGGAGGGGAAATCGAGCGTATATACGCGAGGCTCTGCGTATATACACAGCCTAGGAGCGTAATACGCAACCTGCGTATATACGCTCGATTATTCTGCGCATATTTTTGATTTTCCGATTTTATTCCGTGATTTGCCTTGATTCGAGCACCTAAGACCCTTTTCTCTCAGCAAGGAGTTCTAGAGTGTTCTAGAAGGTTCCACTATTTCGGAGTATTTTTTGTATATTTGTATTTTTTTTGTATTTTTCTGTATAAAATTATAAAAATCATAAAAAAATATAAAAATCAGAAAATAATCTAAAATACTGGTGAGCTCAGAAAATGTGAAGAGTGCAATGAAAAGTGGAAATTATGGAGATCACCAATATAAATTATTTTAAAAAATCCTAAAAATAGAAAATAATTAAGAAATATTTTTTGCCCCTTTATTTGTCTTTTGTCTAATAGTTCGAGTATGACCTCAGTATTTCCACTTTTGTGAGTTAAAAGCATCTTTTCTAAGTCGAAACAAACGCGAGACGCGTATTTTTATCACTGATTACTCTTGGGAGACACATTTAGGTGTCTACATAGACATAAGACATGGACATAATATATACCAATTCTAACAAAAATTGGTAGAGTTTCTCTTTGTAATAGGAACAAAAAGTTTTATAATTCTGTAGCCACTGTAAAAATCCACATTCCAATCCATCTCACATAATCCATCCATCTAACTTTGTAACTATATACCAATTTACAAAAATTCAACAGAGTTTCCTTTGTAATAAATAACTGCGATTAAAAAAAGGAAGTATAAGAACGCAAATTACACACAACATTATCACTTTATAAGTAGTCTAAACATGAGTATGAACCTTTACATAATCACATAAAGAGAGAATCCACTAACACATAGTTCCATCCTACAAATAGGACGAAAGACAACAAGGCTGATCGTAGAGGCTTGATCCAAACCACCAAGGGACGAAAGACGGGATGGGTACATCAATTGCATATTGGCATACTCTTCGGGTTTAGTGATACAAAACGATTTTAGATCAATCATAACTTCAAACAAGAACAAAGTTCTGATATCTATACACTAAAAAATGAAAAAACATCAATAATAAGACAAGCCGGTCAAAAGTCGAAAATTTTCCTTTAATGCATTTATGTTTTTACCAAATCCTAAACAAAGCGACAAAATCCATATAATTTTAATAGCTCTTTTTTTTCTTCTTCGTTTATTCTAAAATCAATGAACTGCACTATATTCACTAAACTAGATCACAAATCATGAAATCAGCACATCTATTCATCAGTAGACAGTAACTTAGACATTGCTCATATAGCTAAAACTACAATTATAAGTAAATTAAACAGAAATTTAACTATTTAACAATATCAAACACATTTATTAATATAAGAAATGCAAACTGAAACACAAGATTATAAGAATGCAATTCAACACATTTATTATATTTGCAATTCAAACATAATTTTAACTATTTAACAAACTGAAATTAAGAATTTTACAAAATAATTTCACTCGGAACCGATTTTCATTTAACATAATAAGTGAGAATATTTAATTACTCAAATTTCATTTACTTAAGTTATTAATTAACAAAAATAAAATGAAAAATACCTCAAAGTTGAATGGACGAAGCTGCGCCTGCTACGTACTAGCATGCTACGGTTGTTGATGGCAGTGACGAATACTAGGTGTCTGGGTGGTGCTGGCTGGCTGTTTCGGCGAAGTGGAATTACTTGTGTGCTAAGGCGATTGTTGCTGCGGGAGGAGGCGAAGTGGAGTGTGTGGAGTGGAGGAGGCCCCGGAGAGAGTTGGTGGGCGGCGGCGACGGAGAGAGCGAGAGAGAGAGAGAGGTTTTTAGGGTTGTGAAATGAGGAGATAGGAGTAGACTAACTGAAATATGTAAATTGAATGTGTAATTAAAATAAGTGCAAAAGTCAGTAGAAAAATATATTTTTAAAATTGGAATGTGGTGGAGGGAGGGTCCAGTCCAGTCGAGGGAAGCAGCGACGGTGGGGGAGCAGAGTCGTCGAGGGCAGCAGCGAAGGTCGAGGGGAGACAGTCCGTCGAGGGCAGCAGTCCAGTCGACGTGAAGGGAGTGAACGAACAGTTTGATTTATTCTAAGCAGTTTCGTTTTTTTGTATTCTAGGGCTAGTTTGATTATTTGGCTATTGAGTATTTGTGTAGTGGATAGTTTGTTGGAGTTAAATTAGGGTGATATTAATACCTACTACAAAGTAGTGTAAATTATTTTATGTGTAGCTAATTACCTAGTTTTAAATATAGTAGGTAATTATTATAAATTGGGTAGGTATTACCTATTGATAAAAATAGTAGGTGTTTGGATTAAAATAGTAGGTATATTCCTACCAATAATCAAATGGTAGGTACATATAAGAATTGGTAGGTAAAAAGCTTCGTGTATTAAGTAGTAGGTAAAAACACGAAGGTAGGTAAAACTCAAATTACCTACCAATTTGGTAGCGTAGGTATTTTGGTAGGTACGATCGCGAATTCTTGTAGTGATTTTACATTTTCCACTCTCGTTTTTAATTTTCAACTTCGGTTTCTTCGTTTCTCTGTACACAAATTTTCTTTCAATGGGAAATTTTCTTCGTTTTTATAGTCAATCTGTTGATAAGGATTAATGTGGTCTTCTCAGTTCTCTATGAAAAGTAAGCTGTTGGATGCTATTATGTTGGTTTTGTGTAATTAGTCTGAAGAATTGGACAAAACTATTTGTTTCCTTATCAAATAAGTTTTTATGTGTGTGTGATAATCGTGAAAAAGTACGGAAAGATGAGGAAGCTGCAGCTAGAGATGAACAGGACAAGCGAGACCAATCTCGTAAGGCGACTCCCAATTACGCCTTGAGCAGCTTTGCCGTGCTCGTGCTTAGATCCTGACTCCACAATTGATCAACAACATCTACATCTGTAGTGGCAGCGGCATCAGCATCAGCATCGACCCTCCAGTTGTTAAATCTATACCTGAACCATTAGAACCCCTACTATTAATTCCAAATCGGATTCAGATTCAAAGCATATCAATTTGTTTGAAGGAAAAAGATATTTGATCCAGTAGAGGTAAAAGAGAAGTTAGAGAAGAAGAACCAAGAAGAAGAAGAATGAAAAAAGGAGAGTAGGGTGGTGGGACCTGAGGATGAGAAGTATAGCTTGGTTATGGTGTGGCTGGTAAAGGAGTCAAGCTCCATGGTATACGATGAACCCTGCAACTGCAAAGGAGATGGTGTATTTGAAGAGTTATATAAAGAAGACAAAATAGGGGGAAAAATTAGGATTTAAGTGTTGGAGGGAAAGAGGAAATGAAAAAAGGAGGGAAAGAGTGCAA
>SNQN01001285.1:84594-100067 GCA_008642245.1 Bassia scoparia
CCGAACCCTCGAGCTGGTTACTGGATCGGACCGTGGGGCCATTGTTTTGGCACCAACGTTTCGGGCGTCCGTGATTAACCTTTATAGGCACGGTGGCGATCCCCTTACTCGACAACACTCCCCCAACGCACTCACGTGCGGGTTCTGTGGCTCAAGCCCACAACACAAACACACATCGATGTAGGCCCAAGCCCCCCTGCGGGGTTCGGCCCACGGTCTACAGTATTGTAATTTGTTTTTTGCTAAGTAAATAAAATTTCAAGAAATGTGAGGTGTTAGTTGAGAAGATGACAGCTAGGATTAGATGTTAGAGCTCTAGACACATCTCTTTTGCTGGTAGAGTTCAACTCATCAATTCAGTGCTAATGACTATTCATTTATACTGGTCTCAGGTGTTTGTTCTTCCTCAAGCTGTGATCCATGCCAGTGAGAAGATATGCTGGGCTTATTTGTGGCAAGGCACATATTTGCTTACCAAAGCAGGATCTGTTAAATGGGATTGGACATCAAAAATACTAATGTCTGGAATTTCTGTAATATTGCTAGGCATGTTTGGGCAATTGCACATAAGAAAGACAATATGTGGATTAAATAGGTGAATTCAGTGTATATCAAGCAGAAAAGTTGGTGGGATTACAAGTGTCCCATGGACTGCAGCTGGGTATGGAGGAAAATTTGTGAGGTTAAGTATCAGATTGTGTTGAGCTATATTAGATTTTGGAACCACAGGCTGAGAAACTCCCTTGGAGTGCTTTTGTTTGGAATAGGCTTACTATTCCCAAGCACAGGTTTATAGCTTGGCTGATAATGAAGGATAGGTTGAAAACTATGGTGAGGTTAAAGAATATAAGCATATCTAATATTGATATTTGTGTGTTATGCAGGACTGACAGTGAGTCTCTAACTCATTTGTTCTTTAGTTGTTCTGTTATTAAGCTAATATGGGACAAGGTCAAAAGCTGGTAGTCTGGCTGGTCAAAAGCTGGTTGTCTGGCTGCTTATGTAATACCTATGTTCACAGCTTTAGGAAGGTGCAAAAGAGTCCTAAAACTAAATTTCAAAAAGCCTTCTTAATACGTATCCAAAGAGGAATTCGTTTGACTTTGATGTTGATAAGAGGCAAGCTTGGATGAGAAGAATTGCATGGACATCAAACCAAGATCATGTGGCCAAAACCCTRGATTCTATCTAGGTTAGGAATTTCAATTCCTACTCTATATTTAAATGTTTTCTTTATATTTTTAGCCCCAAGGTTTTGGGATCCATTTGGATTCGTTTTGCTTGGTTTTGGCTTAGTTTAATTATTTGTTTTCAAATTTATTTCCTTTAATTAGATTTAGATATATTTTAGGAAAGTCTAGGAATATATCTTATCTTAGGCGTGTGATATCAGTTTGTTAAGATATATCCTAACCAACTAGATATATATCATATCTTAGATTATAGCATATCCTTAAAGCCTATAAATAGGTCACAAAAGCTGTAAACTAAGACATACAACAAATATAATTATTTTTAGTATACAATTCAGAATTTTGCATCAATTCGTGCACTTACTTAATAATCAATTCATGAGTGTTTTGAGAATTAAGATTATCGAATTACTTAGTTCCAGGAGTGGTCTAGGTAATTGGATCAGTCAAGCAATTCGTTCCAGGCCAGGAGTGGTCAGATTTCTTGTCATATCAGGGTCGTTTTCAACATTAAAACTTTAAGAAAGGGTTCAAGAACGGATCTTTATTTCAAGATTGCAACATTTTTAAAACTTGACTAAACAAAAGGGTTAGAATCCACATCAAATTGGTATCAGAGCTCACAGGTTGCATCCCGCCCGAAGGGACAAATGTTCATCAAATTCGCTGCTAGAAGATCCAATTCACAGGTGCAAAAGTTTCGATCTGTTTCTCTTTTTTTTTTTGCAATTGTTTTTGTGTTTATTTCGTGGATTTTGGCCTTCTATGGGTCTACTTTGAGACTATAAAATTTGAGAATTTTTCGAGTACGTTTGCTATTTTTCTGGATTTATTCTCTCAACTAGTCCAGAATCGCTTCAATCTAGCACTGCTGAAAGTTTTTGGTTACTGCGAGTTTGTTATTAATCTTATTCCAGAAATTCCAATTGGAGGGTGTTCTCAAAACATCAAAGTTGTGATCTGGAAAGTTTGGTTACATTTGGTGCAATAACAAATTAATAACACCTGTTTTCTTTAACTGCAAAATACTGTCCACTTGTGGGTTGTTATCATGGCTGAAAAGATGATGCAACAACTCATAGATGATTTTCACAAGAAGTTTGAGATTATAGACAAGAGAACTGAGCAACAGCAAGATCAAACTGATGCTAGGTTCGATGCTTTTGCCAAATTGCTTCTTGCGAACACGAAGAAGAAAAACAGCGATGATGAGTCCTCTAGTGGCGATGAGAGTGATTTTAAACAGTCTATGATTGATGATAGGGGTATCAAGCTCGAAGACTTTACTGGTCTTGGAAGTCCAGAAGATTTTCTTGAGTGGGAAAGGCAAGTAGAGAAGATTTCTGACTACAAAGGGTTTGATGATACACAAAGATTCAAAATTGCTTACATACGACTCACGAAAAAACGCAAGTATATGGTTTGAATCCCTCAAAGCAAGACGTGCTATGGCAGGTAAGAAAAAGATCTCAACTTGGACTGATTTAAAGCGTAAATTACGTGCCAAGTATTTACCTGATGATTTTGAGCAAATTCAATACTTGAAATTGACTACTCTCACACAAGTGTGAACGAATATATTGCTGAATTCGATAGATTAACCACTATGTGTGACTTGAATGAAAAGGAACCCATGCGCATTGCTCGTTTTATTAAAGGTCTCCATCGGCCTATTGCTAGAAAGATTGAGTTAAACACTTATAGTTCTTTCAATGACGTATGCAAATTGGCCCTAAAAATTGAGAATCATTGGAATGAAGACAAGAAGGGTGGACCTTATGCTAGCAAAGGGGCTGGTTTGTCCAAGCCTAAATCTTCTCATGATACGAATTCAAGCTCATATAAGGGTTTTGACTCCAACAAAGATACGACCAAAATAGAAGAGAAGAAAAGTCTGGAGAAACCAAAGTTATTTGTGCCACATGAGGATATAAGTCGAGAAGGTCCCTTCAAGGTGTCAAGGGAAGGGACATATGCTAGTCGAAAGTCCTAACAGAAAAGCTCTTACTATAAAGCAATACTATGAGTGGGAGAAGAATGAGAAACATTGATAATGATTATACTACCAGATATCAGTAAATGAGAAAGGAGTCTTTAGCGAGGACGAGGACGCGAGGATTTTTGCTGAAGATGGTGGTAATAGTTAGCGGTTCTACAGTTCTTACATGGCTGACTTTCAACTGTTGATCAGAAGGGAAGCTTGTCCATAGACTAGATGCAAGATAGGTGATAATAGTTGTAGGGTGATAGTGGATAGTGGGTTCATGCACTAATGTGCCTCAACTGAGATGGTAAGTACTAAATCTCCCAACTCGGTCATGCAACACCTTATAAGTTAAAGTTGGCTTGATGATTCTAAAGGCCATATGGTGAAGAAACAAGCCATTGGTGAACTTTTCGATTGGAAACTACAAAGAAAGAGTTATGGTGTGATGTGGTTCCCAATGAGTGTTTGTCAATTAACTCTTAGGGAGGCCTTGGCAATATGATAGAAAGGTGAAATAAACATGATGGGAAATTTAACCAATGTGTATACGGTTAGGTGGGGTAATTAATAACAACTCGTTTACAATTAATTTACTCCAAAACATAGTGGTAGCTCAGCTGATCAATCGAATTCAGCTTTGTTTTATTGTGCAAAGGAGACAAAAGAGACCAAATGGAGCAAGTTGATTTCAAAAGGAGAGCAACTCAGTGCAATCGGGACAATGTCGACTGTTCTTAATGTGGGATAACGATTTGGGGAAATTCTTTTGAAGAGGGGGATGAATGATACTTCAAGAGGATCGTTTGACTTTGATTGTTGATAAGAGCACTTGGACGAGAAGAATTGCATGGACCATCAACAAGATCATGTGGCTAAAACCCTAATTATCTAGGTTAGAGAATTTCAATTCCTATTTCCATCTTTAATGCTTTCTTTATATTTTAGACCCACATGGTTTGGGATCCCTTGGATCGTTTTACTTGTTAGGCTTTAGTTTAATTATTTGTTTTCATATTTAATTTCTTTAATTGATTTGTATATTTTAGGAAAGTCTAGGAATATCTATTTAGGCGTGGGTGATATCAGTTTGGGTTAAGATATATCCAAACCAACTTGGATTTTCCTAACCAACTAGATTATATATCATATCTTGATTATAGATATCATAAGCTATAAATAGGTTAAAAACTGTAAACTAGACAAGCACAAAATACAAATTTTTAATATACATTCAGAATTTTGCATCATTCGTGCACTTGCTTAATAATCAATTCAGGAGTGTTTTTGAGAATTAAGATTATCGAATTAACTTAGTTCCAAGAGTGGTCTAGGTAATTGGATCAAGTCAAGCAATTTCGTTTCAGGAGTGGTCGGATTTCTTGTCATGTCAGGTTCGTTTTCAACTTAACTCAAGAAGGATCTTTATTTAAAGATTGCAGACCGTTTTTAAACTTGACTAACACAAGGGTTAGATCCACATCACTTCTACTTGATGGCTGTCATTAATGCCGCATGTACTTAATTTGGAGAGCTACGGAATTGCTTGTTCGTTAATGTGTAATTTGTTTTGTATATTATGATTCACAGATTAGGGAGACTGTGATAGGCAGAATTATGGGGGTTTTACCTTCTAAGTTGCCTAGGAATGATGTTGTTTGGTTTGAAAGTGTTTGTACCTAGTGAGCTTCTAGTTTGGGTTTGTCGAGGGGTGCCAATCTAGTTGGGATGCCTCAAGTTCCTAAACTATTTAGGTTGTAATGTTTTCTGAGCTTTAATGTAATTTATTTTAATTGTACGATATAATTATGTTGTAAATCACTAGTAATGTTTATTAATTTTGAAAATTTTATTTTTAATTGAATAAGAAAAGGGGGTACTATTGACACATCAAGTAATAATTTTTTAAATTTCAATAAAAGTAAACTTAACAATTCATGTGAACACTGCCGCCGCCACCACTACCACCACCACCACTACCACCACCACCACCACCTTATCTCCTCCCTTATATAATAGAGATGCTACTTTTCCTTTTATTTTCTCACTCATATTTAACCTTTTAAGACACCAAAACTAGTTCATATATCATAGTAAGACTCAGTTCTYGTCAACTTATTATTTCAATAAGTTTTAGTAAAAAAGGTTTAGTTAAGCAGAGTAATAAAWCTAGTTCAGTAAAAATAAGTTCAATCCTTAARAAATTTGTTAAGATTTATATAAAAATAAGTTCAATTAAATAAAAATAAGTRCATGTATTGTACCCAATTCCACATTTTTGTGTTTTAYAARTTACAACATCCACAATACATACCTTCATTAAATCATTAATGCCATTGGATTTCCATTTTTTAAAAATACAATGGATTGACTAGRCATATTTCGTGTATTAGTATCAGTGTACACCAGTAAAAAAATGAACATAAGTTAAGTTTAATAAATAGGTATTTTTAACGTGTGTTTTAGGACATATCTTAAAACAACAAATTACTCATAAAAAAATTGATTATGATGGATATTAAAAGTGAAGAACTTGTTAAWACAACAAATTACTCATAAAAATTTGATTATGATGGAAATTAAAAGTGAAGAACCGTTAATAAATTAGAWATATGGAGAAAATAAAATGAAATTAGACAAGGAGACRAGGACAAAGATGATAATTTACAACAATGACTGGTTTCATTTTTTGGACAACGTTTTTTTAGAACTTAAACATCTTTTTCGAAGAAATTCCTTGACTATTGTTAGTATTGTAGYGTAAATTATATAAGTCAATTCTATTATATCGTTTTCTTGTCATAAGCATTGAAAATTTTCAAAATCAACTTTTCTTATGGTATCAACAAGTTCTACTACACTACACAAGTGGTAAACGTTGTCCAAATCATTTTTTTGCAGTTTTTTTTTTTTTATCACAAACATTGAAAATCATCTTAAAAGTACTTCTTTTGATCATATATGAAACCATAAGTATAAGCCACTTAGTATTATATTCCCTTYATAACATAATTTTTGAAACAATTTTTTTCCTTTCTCGTTAAATAGACTAATTTCTCAACTAAACACACCTTATCTTGCATTGTAGTTCGTCTTAATATATTTGGTTTATTGCGAGAATCATATATCGGGGCAAAACATCACTGGGGCTAGTGGGGGCCACGACCTCTGCTAACTTTTTAATTTTGTAAAAAAAAGATTTAAAATGCTATAATTTTGTTGAAAATATATTAGTTTATATGTTCGATCCCCTTCAAATATGTAAATTTTTCGCTAAGGTCTCCCTTAACATAAAATATTAGTTACACCTCTACCTGATCATATTTTGAAGAATTGGACTCAAACCGACCCACCATATTCTTGTAACTTTGAATTATAATAGGTAGAACTGAAACCTCATTTTAAGAACCATACTTGGATTTAACAAAAAAAAAATATTTTTAAAATTGAATAGCCATAGTTGCCCTTCGACCCATGTTAAATTAGGACTTGTTTGGTAATTTATTTTGTTTTCATTTTTCATTTTATTTAAAACAAAATACCAAAAAAATTAGAAAAGGTGATTTGATTTGTTTCGTTGTCAAATTTTAAAATTAGCCTATTTTCAATAGGTTTAATTATTTTTTCATCTCTTATACTTTCTATGTTTCTTAAAAAACACTTCACTTTGGAAAACACGAAATTTGAGGCAATTTTTGATAATGTGATGAGGTGTAGGTGGAGATCAAAAGAGAGAGATAAAATGATTAAAGGAAGTGTATTGATGAATATTTTAATAAAATAGGTGTAGAAAATGAGTATTTTAATTGTGACTCTCATTTCAAAAAAAAAAAAAAACAAAGTGACGCATTTATTAAACTTCCCATAAAAGAAACTGAAGCATTTTTTAAGAAACCTTTGTAACCATTCCAAAATAATGCCCCTACTTAATCTCTACCTTTGCATTCACATATTTCCAACAAGACCATGGTGGTCTTGCTTTAACCCGGAGAGCAACCCATGGTAGGCTTGCCTACCTTGGACGAGAATCCCAAATTGTGACTTTGTTTTGATAATGTCGCCTAATTTAGGCGAGCCTACCATGGGTGACCGCCTGGGTTAGTCGTCATCTGGTGGCCGGTGGTTGCGAGGTGATGGGTATGTTTTTGAGGCAAGGGTAATAATGAAAGTTTGCTCGAAAATGCGATTTTATTTTAAGTCGTTTGCTATTTCGAATAACATTTTCCATTTTAAAGTCAAGGCTAAGGTCCCACGATCTCCTGGCATGAGTTATATTTTTAACAATTAGTTCAATAAATTTTTAGGTGCTAAAAAACCATAAAACGTAAATAAGATCGATTAAATGTTCTACTTAAATCGAAAGGAAAATTTAACCAATCGAGTTCTCATCTGATCTACTTCCTCTATTCATAAATGTTCCTGGCATTTACTGTTATACGCTTCTAACGCTGTTTTTATCGATTATATCTTTAGTTATAGATTTGAGAAAATTATAACGATTGAATATTAATAACTAACCCATTAATACGAATCAAACAAGATCCACAATCTATATTTATTTATACCTTAAAGGTTATTTGCAAGATTTCTTCCACTCCTGTGAATAGTTGAAAAAGTGACATGAAATATGGAATCGGGAGGGAGTACTTGTTTAACTATTTGTGATTTGAAAGTAGATGCAGTGAATGCATCGAGAATTTGTGGTCAGCCTCTAAGTAAACTAAAAAAAGATCTCAATAACCAAAGATTGAAAAATTAATTGAAATCAAAAACCCCCTCCCCCCTCAATCAAAAATCAAATCATCCAACCTTTTTATGAGTGCGCTCAAACTTAGGATAATCGACATGTCAACAAGCTTAGTGGTTAGACGCTTTCGCCCACCTCAAACTCAAGAGAATTGTCTTCATATTAGGCAATATCGTCTTCACCTTGCCAAAATCAATAAAGTGCCCCTTTTCTCTCCTCCTCCCCCTCTCTCTCACAAGAGTTAAAAGAAAGAAAAAGAGAGAGGAGAAAGAAAGAAACAGCGACTCAAAGAGGAGAAACGAGAGAAAAAATCAAATCAAAATGGGTTTATTGTTTTGGTTTTGTTAGTTGTTACTTTCATAGTGTGTAAGTTAGTAAGTGGATATTAATCCGTTTTTTAAAAAAAATTTAATTTTTTTGCTTTTATCTTCCAGTTACGAGTGAACAACAACGAGCAGAGCAAATACATTTTTAAATCTTTTTATTTTTTTTAATTTTATTTTCTCAACTTTTTTATTATTTTTACCCAAAAAATTGAGTGTCGACCAAGAATAGCAGAGCGGGTACAAGCTTTGTTCGCAACAAACCCTAATTCCTTCAATTTCGATTATGATACATCATTCGATTGCAATCGAAATTAGGGTTGGATCTCTCGCCACAAAGTCGATTCGTTCGCGCGCACCTCAGCTTCTCTTCAATTCGCGCCGCAGCAGCGCCGCCGAGTGTCGCGTCCCGGGGTGGTGATTTCGCGCCCTCATACCCGCACTCAACTATAAACCACATAACCTATAATACCCTAATTGATAAACCCTAATTCTAACCCATAATTTCAGTTAATGTCATGTTGTTCATCTCAGCACTAGGGTTTTCAACCACCTCCTCCTCTCGCAATTCTACTTCCCAAGGTGGCCCACTGAAAATCAGTTTTCGCAGCGCCTAGGTATGGACTGTTATTTCGGATTCTCTCTCCTCGCACCTGCCAGAAGGTTAAATATTTTTCCTTTATTTTTTTTTTTAAAAAAATGGGTTTCCTTTTGTTTTAGTGATAAGATTTTATGTTCTTGAAATGTGCGGTTGGTTTGTAAAATGTGCCCGAAAGTGAGGAGTTGCTGAAAATTTCAAACTTTTGGAGTTAATTTGGTTTTTTTTTCCTGCGTTCTGTAATTCAGTCAAAAACTCAAAGTAAATAACAATTTATTACTGCTAAATATGTTATTCGTTAATTTATTGTGTGATTAAAAATTCATTAATGATTTATTGCAGGCGTAATTCATGTGTTTAATTTTGATCATTTATGTTATTGGGGTTTCCAATAAAATCTGTTGACTTTATAAATATTCAGGAAGTGAGGATGTTGTTGAATATCTGAAATTTGGGGTTTATTGTATGATGCAGGGTTGCTCTGTTTCCCATCTTTAATTGTGATTAATTGATTACTCTGATAAAGATGGCATCTTTAACTGAAAATACTCCATGGCAGAGAGCAACATACAGTCAAAAAACTTCTTTTGAGATATTCAATATCTGTGAATTACACACAGCCTCACAAATTGACATTAGCATATCAATGTATAAATTTTCACATCTAGATGTGTATAAGAAAAACTTCTTTTGAGATATTCAATATCTGTGAATTACACACAGCCTCACAAATTGACATTAGCATATCAATGTATAAATTTTCAGACAAACTTCCTTCAATTTCAAAGCTGCTTTATGAAAAATATAATTTATCGCTCGAACATCAAATTTTCTTCACTAACTTCTCAAACAAAAACCGTATAAAGCTTTTCATAACACCTTGACTCCTAACTCACAGGCACATGTAAGCTATACATAAAAKTTCCTCCTTTCCGCATCTGCTGACATACATTCAATTTCTTCATGCATGCATATATTAATATAAACTCTAATTCTCGCTCTTCAATATTAAATGGGTTAGAATTCACCATTTTCTTCATGGTTACTAAGATTTATATTAACTTGCATTATATTGTAACCTTTCTTGCAGCCCTCAAAGTCGGCCGAAAAGAAGGGGAGGTCCAGGGGGGCTGAACAAACTTTGTGGTGTTACACCCCAGCTCGAGGCAATTGTTGGCCAACCAGCCTTGCCTAGAACAGAGGTAGTCTCTTTATTCCTCTATATATCTTTCTTTCCTCCATTATATCCATGTTTCTCCTCGGTAATTATGTGTTTTTATCTTGTGTAGATTGTGAGGCAGCTCTGGGCTTATATAAGGAAAAACAATCTTCAAGATCCAAGTAACAAAAGAAAGATTATTTGCAATGACGAACTACGGTTGGTATTTGAAGTTGACTGTACAGATATGTTTCAGATGAACAAGCTTCTGGCAAAACATATTGTTCCCCTTGATCCCTCGAGTATGGAAGAAGAAAATTAAAGATATTCTGAATTGTATCTGCTATCTTTTTAAATTGCTTTTTTAAAATCTGCTTTCTGATGGCTTCAGAGGTCGCAGAACAACCATCCAAGAAAGCAAAGGTTGAAGAAGCTGAAGTTCCAAGCACTGAACTTGCTGCCCCTGCTGCACCTTCCCCTGTTGCTGCCCCTGCTGCACCTTCCCCTGTCGCTACCCCTGCTGCACCTTCCCCTGTCGCTACCCCTGCTGCACCTTCCCCTGTCGCTACCCCTGCTGCACCTTCCCCTGTCACTACCCCTGCTGCACCTTCCCCTGTCACTACCCCTGCTGCGGTCACTGCCCCAGTCCTGTCTGCCTCTGTTCCTACCGCTGCCCCTGTTCCTATTGTGATCTCTGAAGCACTGGCAAAATTCTTTGGGACTAGTGAGAAGGAAATGCCCCAATCTGAGGTGTACAAGCGTATTGAAGATTACATTAAGGCAGAAGGTTTGGAGGTGGGTAATCTTTGTTTAGGACCTCCTTTCTCTTGAGTTTATACTAAGCAATATGAGATTCTAGATCAGCTAAATCTTGGACAGTTTGGTGATACATGTGACACAATTCAGCTGGCAAATCTTGAACGTTTTCTTTCGGGACATTGAACCAGCTGAAAAATCGCCAGTAGAAATATTATTGCTGATTCACATAGTTTAATATTTAAAGAGTGAATCTCGAAAGAAATATTATATAAAGATTGATAATATGTCCTAAGAACCGTAGCTGGAAATAATTGTATCACCTTAATACTTTACTTCACACAATTTGTTTAACTGTGAACTTTTATTGTCCAGGATCTTCGAGTCCGTGATTGTATGTGATCCAAAGCCTCCAAATTGCTGGAGTGAATAAAATCCCTGCTCGGGGATTACGTGAAGCTTAGCTCGTAATCATCTATTTCCCGGCGAGCATGAGTAATCTGGTAGTATTAATATTTAAAGTCATACATCTATCGCATACTGATACAGCCGGTTATTATGACTTTTATTTGTCTGGATGAGTTAAGGCATCAGCAGTATAATGACTCCATGTCATTAGTGTTTCAAGAACAAATTTTCTTGCATAAATACCAATGGTTTTTGTTTTTTTTTTTTTTTTGGGGGGAATTAGCATTCGAAGATTATTGGTAACCAACGAGCAGCTAGTGTTCTGTTATTGCATTTGCTGTCCGTATAATATCTAAACCTACATGTGGCCTAATATGTGGGGTTATATATTTGAAACCTAATGCCCTTGATTTAATGTAATCTAGGCATATAGACATGTGGTTTTCAGAACTGATATGCTGTTGTACCAATTGGACTATGTGTAATTATAGCCTGATGATTAAGTCTTTGAAGCAATGTTTGTGTTTAGTTTGTACAACCATGCATATATGTGCTCCTATCATACGACTTTAATAAATTTTCCAATCTGGTAGCTTTGACAAAGCATTCAGCCTGGTGTACCTTTTGTAGTTAGCGATCTCCATAAAGGAAATAAGCAAGAACTCTCAGATTTGAGTCTGACTCAATAAGGCGCGTTTTTTCAATTATCTCCCTCCTTTTATTGATGGCAATTGATCTATTTTATCTTCACTGTTTCAATCATATATATATGTTTTAATTTATCTCATTGTATTTTCCATATATCTAGCTTCCGAAATTTTGTTGTGCAATGAAAGATCTTTATTTCTCCTTTTAAAAAATAGATCTTTATTTTATGAATAGAAACAGTTTTTGTTTGGCTAGTCTTTGGGTCCAAATGTCAATTAACAAGCCTTGTTAATCAGGTTAAGAAAATGTCTAGGTCTTTGACATTATCCCCATACACATCTGATTTTCTTAATCTAATATTTACTCCGCCTTGTTTATAAATCATGGAAATAAATCATTCTACACTTAATCTCAATTCTTTGTTGCATGCCTTCCATGAAACAAACTTGGATTTTCACTCACGTTGTTCTGTTGTAATTCCAACTCCCTTTCCCACAAAGAAACACTTGTTTTATGAAGACTTTGGTGTTTTCAGAGAAGTGTGCTTTGTGCTCATTTATGAGGTCTATATAAACATGGTTTTATTGTGTTGGCCGTTCTTTCTATATCTATGCCTCATTTCAACGTAGACATCTTAATTTATTTGAATTATTTATTGCGTGTTCTAAGACAATGATTTGGAACACCATTTGCTTTGTTGCGGTAATAGTGTTTCGTTTGTCTCTGTATTATGTCTTAACCTCTGGTCTATACTCTTAGAATAGAAATGGCAATCGCCTAAAATCGTCTACTGTTTGCTTGCAGGTGTGATGTAATGACAATCTGACATGGTTGGATATGTCTTAGCAAATAGTAGCCTGAGCAATCTTCTGACAGTATTGTAAGTTATGATAGGAGAGGTCACTGTAATTAGGTCAGTGATTAATGTAGGTAAGGTATCAGACAAGTAAAGCCACAGTTAGGTTGAGATTCTAAAGTTGATTGTCTTATTTTTATTTTGTAGAAATGCGATTCTACAATAAGATGGGAGAAGTTCTAACATCGTAGGAAACTTGTAGATCTTAGACTTGGTAAAGCTTTTACAAGATCTAGTGATTTCTCGCTCTATGAATAGTTTATTTATTCGAACACTGTGCAAAGATGCCTTGGTTTTCCCTTCCTTTTCACACTCCATTTTTTAAATTCTTGCATTCGAGTTATAGTTGCAGGATTTCCCCCTGTCATACTAGCTTAATATTTACTACTTTGCTGAGGTTGTAATTCTTGACTGAGAATTGTTCGGAAGTATATTAAAAAACAGGCGTCGTTTGCCGTCGGCTATCTCACCCAGTCACAGGCGGCTTGATTAGTTTGTTTAACCAGAGGAAAAGACGAATCTTGACTGTTGTTTGAGAGAGACAGATTGATCAAGGCTGTTGCTTATGAAGTTGGACATATTCTTGGTAAGACTTGCGTATTGAATTTTATAAAATACAAACGTTTGCTAGCATAGAAATCTTTAGTACAAACTGACGAAATAGAAACAAAAATAAAAAAAAAAATTAGCTTATTAAGGATCAATTTTCCAGGATGAGATGACAAACTTCAAGCTTAACTAGTTCACAAGTTGCAATTGAACTGTGGCTTAACATTTGACCCTGAAGATTGTAGTTGTTCCCATCGACTATCGTATTTCTGTCAAACCTATGTCCTGCACGACCAAAATCTACCAACCCCAAAGAGTCTTACCAGCACAAACCAGAGGCTCTAAACTCACAGCAAATGGTTGTTGTGGAAGCCTGAAGGATTAGAAGAACGTTGGGCAGGACGATGTAACTGCAGCCGCTCAATGAAAACTGAGCTTATTGGATTTGTACACTGCTCATCTCGCGCTGGCTGTGATGTGGTCCGCCACCAACAACGTCTCATGTAAGCATCATCAAACTTTCCCAAGTATGAATGTATCGTGGTGATGGATCTTTCCCATCAGCATTGTTAGACTGTCCTTTGCCCGACTGAGATTTGTAGCAGTTGATTCGTCCATTGAAAGCATGGGCACAGTGAGATCATCTTTTGGGGACCTGGGCTCCTGGTTTGGAGTAGGAGGAGCTAGGTAAAGTATGAGCGGCTTTGTTAGGAATCCAAAGACCTGCATATGCAAAAACCGCGCATTGAGATGTATCTTTGTTCTATTAATCTTGTTGTAGCCGTAAGGCTTTTGCATTTAAGCCACAAAAATCTTTTAGAGAGTTGTACACGGGCTACTTCGATGAAACTTCTTTATTTGGTAAATAAAATTAGCAAAACACAAACCATACAGTGAGTTTCAATGGAATATTGCACCATTGCAGTAGAAGCGAATTCTGACATGTATTTACGTACCAGTGTTGAGAAGAGTACGACRATCACGGTGGTGGTAACCATTGTAGCATTGACTGTATCCATTGAAACGCCAGATATTGTAAACTTCATGCATAAAAGGTTCACATTAATTGGCAGAATATATCAAGCAAATAATTAAAATCACGATTAATTTGGTGGTACACATTTAGCTAGATAATACGATCAGATGAAGATATCCTACATTCCTACCCCAACCAAATGTAGCTCGAATGAAGAAAATTCAGAAACAATACCAGAAAGTAATGGATTTTCGATAATGGTTATTTGCCTTCTMTGCTTTCATATGGTTCAATTTTATGTTTCCCTGGTTCAGACTTCAGACATTCATTGAAGGAAGCTTTTGTATAAAGATAGGCATTCAATAGAAGTTCTAAGAGAGGAGGGATGCATGACATGATAAAGAGGTTCAGGCCAGGCTCTGATGAAATCCTCCTTTTTTTTCGGTTTTTAAGATAAGTAGATTGATAAGAATATAGAAATAGACGAATAGTGCAAACCTGTTTGAACGCCAATGCAATTGAGACTGCCCCTCTCATAAGTCCAGCCCACCATATGATCACCTGTATCGGGAGCCGGGAGGAGAGTGACTGAGTAATGCCTTAAAAAAATTCAAACCTGACTATCTCTGGCAAAACTGTATGTACATAATTAGGGATCTACTTAACAATAAGCTTACTTGCTGTTTAAATGTAATGGAAGATGATCTTCCATGAAACTCTCTCTCTCGGTTCATACGATTTGACAGAGCAGAGAGAGGAAACACAAAAGCAGCTCGAGCGACTAATATGAGAAAGATTGTTGTTGCATAGATGCCCAACAACGTTCCATAGCTGCAGGCAAATAATGAAAACTTTGTAATTCAATTGAAAGCACTATCAGGTGATCCGTTGGGGGATCGAATAACTTTAGCTCTATCTTCCTATTTAGTCAGAAAAATCCCATGATGCCCTTACATTATTTACATACACAAAAACATCGTATCAACAAATCTGTCCCAGTATAGTTTTTAGTCTGACTACTGGAATTCATTGATTTCAGCCTCATTCACGCAAAATGATGTGTTAACCCTGTTAGCGAACTTAGAATCAGTAATTTAAATTCAGAACACAGCATTCATTTGACCGCATGCAAGCTTTAAAGCTAGATCAAAAGAAGTAATGGTAGCACCGCAGCAATATCAAATGACTTAAAAAGAGAGATGTCATACCCCAACTTGGTCATTTTCCATTTCTCGATATCAAAAACATCTGTACCAACGTAAATGAAAATGAAGGA
>SNQN01001286.1:0-65698 GCA_008642245.1 Bassia scoparia
GCGATGATTAGTACAATAATGCCCGAAAATCTTTCGAACGACTGGTTACTTGATTAAGGTCACGTGGGCCATTTGAATATTGGGACGTGGGCATGAGTGATACGTTGCGGGTACCTGTGCTGAATATAAACTGCTAATTAAAGGGACTTCACACGGTGTCTGGTATGACTCCTCATTCGACCCAACGACTTTTAGTCAGTCCAACGTTGGCAATCACGTGCGTGTTCCGTGGCCTGCAGCCACGCAAACCACTCTGAGGTGAGTTTACAAGCCCGCCGCGCGCTATGACACTGAGGGCGCGAGCCCACGTTCTACAACTGTGGACGAGGTCGAAAAAGGCTCGATGATCACGAAGTGACCCACGGCTGCGGCAGTGTGCTTTTTAGAGCTTTTGAACCTTTTTATTTGAATTGGGCTTTGAACTTTGATTTGATGATTTTGCATTTGCAGAACTGGCATTGAGACTTTTGATTTTTTACTTTTTTGTCCATTTTCCTGTTTTTCTTCTTTTCTTTCTTTTTGCTCATGTCGTTTCCTACGCACCGTTTGGTCCAAAGGGTTAGGTAGATGTGGGTTGATGAAAGAGAAGATAGGTAAAAGGGTTGCAAGGGATTTTGATTTGAGTGATGAAGGGAATGGAGGGAAGAGTTATTTGTGGAGCTATGAAAGAAGGCCTCTCTTGGCAATGTCCATTTAAGTGTGAGGTCATCACAGTAATAATTTGAATTACCTTAAATTAGAAGCAACAAATATTATGGAGGCTAGAGAGATAATGATAAATTAAAATTTTTTATATATTTAAAGATTCATTACATAGACGCACTTGCAGAGTTTAATCCAAACCTAATGAATAGACCCGAAATGGAGAAAAAGAAGTGATAACACAGTTTAGCGGGAAAGGGACCTCCGACCGGCCTAAAAGCTAAGACCCTAACTGACTCAATGCAAATTCGAGGAATACATCCTCTATGTCCGACTCCCAATGTTGTAGAACCCTTTGCAAATGTGGGTAATGCTTCGATACTTGAGATGATCTTTGTATTTTGCTGGAGGCCAAAAATGAAAGGGTCTTGACCAATACTCTCTTCAGTAAGGAGCGGGAGACAGGGTGGCAAAACTTCTCTCATTCTAGAAAGATAGGTCGTGAACCCTCGTTCTCGTCCCTACTTAAGGATTTCAAGCTCTCGAAGATGTTTGGGTTGAAGTTACCTTGTATTGGCTATAAATGTGTGGTGATGTCCCTCAAGTAGCTATTCCCTTTCTCAGATAGTGAAAAGAATCCACTTTGACATATGTCCAAAGAAAGGGGAAAGACCATTGAAAAAGGGGGAGCAAATCCGCTTTAAAAGCGCCATGGTTGGTCTTGAAATCCTTGATATTGGAACGAAGGGTCATCAGTTGGCTTGACTGGTATGTCTTCGCTGAAAATCCTTTGCAGTTTGGTTGAAAGTTGGGGCAGAGGAGTGGTCCTTGGTAAAAGGTAGGGTCGATTGCTTTTGGATCGCCTTTCAACCAGCCTGTCCAACAGAAGAGCTCGAGGTCAACTCCTTGGATCTTAGCTTAAAAGCTCTTGAACTTGCTCGGCAAGTTTTGGGATCATTTCTTGTTGCAGAGGCCATTGTTGTGGTGTTAAGGTAATGGGTAGTGAAGGTTTGGAGGAAGGTTTGGATTGGGCTTAGGGCTCAAATCTTTCGCGAGCAAGGGCATGGAGACGACTTCACCTTGTTTCAAAAAAGAAAAAACTCTTGTGAACTCCCTTGGTCAATACTGAACATATGGACTGCAAGGTGCAAATGCAATGTCCTAGATTCCAGGTCATCTTTCCTAGAATGAAATGCATGAATGCAAGGTTCCTTTCGTTTTTTTTTTGGCTTTATTAATTTTTTTATTTTGAATAAGAGCACCGATTGACATGGGAATGCATGATATGCATGTGTCCTAAGAGGTTAAGGTTGTGCCTAGGTAACCTAAAGGTCGAGCCTATGTTGGCCGAGGGTAAGGTCAATCCTAATGTGAGTCTAAGGTCAACGTCTAAGGTCAACATCGATGGTCAAAGTCTATGCCTACCCTAGTGGTCAAGGGTCAAGACCTAATGCCAAACTCTATGTGGACTAAGGTCGAAAGTTTGGAGGACAAAGTTCTTGTGAACTAAGGTCAAAGTTAACTAAGGTTAACTATGCATGATGTGAACTAAAAGATGACCATGGACTATATGAAAGTGATTAAGAAGATGTGTTAAGGTCAAGAACTATACAATGGCTAGGGCCCACACAATGCACATATGTACAACACATGATGACAAGTCAACTAGGCCGGGTCGGTCAAAGAGGATACCACGCCTAAGAGTAGAGCTGGGTCCAATTTCACCACTTTCACGGTAAGTGATGTATGGCCGAGTTACCCCTTATGTGCACGCATCCCGTAACARGTGCACACACTGCATGGGTGGGATAGGACTTGCCTTAGCCATGTGATCCATTAACCACATGCAACCAAGGTAGTATCCCCCCTAAAGGTGGTCTCGAGCATAGAACATGCCCATATTGAGACTAAGGAGCCACAGGCGTGACCCTATGTGGAGGGTCACATGCAATATGCAAAAATCCAATAATCGTGATGATAGAATTACAAGACTTTCAAGTCTGTCTACTTCACCTAACGGTGATTATCCCCAGAGAAGTCGCCAAATTGTAGACCGTGGGCCCCCGCGGGGGGCTTGGGCCTACATCGATGTGTAGATGTGTTGTGGGCTTAAGCCACAAAACCTGCACGTGAGTGCATTGGGGGAGTGTTGTCGAGTAAGGGGATCGCCACCGTGCCTATAAAGGTTAATCACGAACGCCCGAAATGTTGGTGCCAAAACAAAGGCCCCACGGTCTGATCCAGTAACCAGCTCGTGGGTTCGGGGACATGGTACGGATTGGATCTTTGACCCAATCCACCCGTATGTAGCGGCCTTTACTCGGTCTCATTGTTATTCCATTCATCCTGATTATTGGATACACATATCTTAGCGATTTCAAGCCTTATTAGCGCACTAATCCTAAAGGTTACTAGGTTGGTTACTATTATACAAATAATGAATTCTACAATGGATAAGACGATCATTTTGTTGTTAGTCAATATTAAAAAGGAGCCTAAAAAACCGGTTGTCCATAATTATCTGACTTTAATGTGACAAGCAATTAAATTTCGGTCTTATTTAAACAAATATACAAAGCGTGACACAAAACATATATACAATATACAATAATATTAATTGTATATGTAGATATAACAATATATATATGTATATGTATATTATAGTATTGTATATATTAATGTATATATTGTATATATATATAATATTATATAATATTATAATATATATATATAATATACATATATACATATATTACTATATATATAATATATATATATATAGTACATATATATTTACATGATATATATAATATACATATAATTATTATATAATATAATATATAGTACTTTAATTATATATACATACATAATATTAAAATTAATACATATTATATTCACAATATATATTATATATATAATAGGAATTAGGTCCATGTTGAAAACACCAAACCTTAGGTGAAAACTATAAAAACTTTTAATCTTGACCGTAGGATTTCGAGATGGACGGTCACGATTAATCTATGTATATACTTGTATTTCAATCTGGTACATTGAAGGTTAAAGGGGTCACGTGTACGTTCATTCACAAGTAGCGAAAGTCTTCGGTACCACTTTACTGCTTGTTTACCCCTTAAAATGTTAAAATGTACCATTTATTTGGGTTTGTCACGTTTCATATAACATGTGTTTTCATTGGATCCTGACTCTCTACTCTCTGCTCTTCTCATCTCTCTCTCTCTCTCTCTCTCTCTACTCTCCTCTCTCTCTCTCTCTCTCTCTCTCTCTCTCTCTCTCTCTCTCTCTCTCTCCTCTCTATATATTATATATATATATATAATATATTATATATATATATATATAAATATAAATATATATATATATATATATATAATATATAAATAATATGTATATGTATACTGTAATATATAATATATATATATATATATATAATATATATACGTTATATATATATATATATATATATATAATATATATAATATATACATATAAATATATAACATATAATAATATATAATAACGTAACATATACATATATAATATATTATAACGTATACAATACATAGTATTATATAGTGTAAGTGAGAAAGTGAGAGAGTATGTGAAGCTTAACAATGTGTGAAGTTGTCGAGAATGAGGCAAAGGAGGGTTTTTATAGGCACGAAAAGGCAAAAACAAGCGTATATATGCACATAGGAGCGTATATACGCTCGATTATTCCCTACCTTCTTTGAAAATATTCCGATTCTTCTCGATTCTTCTCGGATTCTTCTCGGATTAAATGAACCTAGACACTCCCTTTTGCAAGAAAATACGATTCTAGGTGTTCTAGAACATTCCATGTATTTTTTTGGTATTTTTAAAGTATTTTATTATTTTTTATGTATTTTTTGTGTATTTTGATTTTCGTAAATATTGTAAAAATTCATAGAAAATTATAGAAAAATCGGAAAAATAATCTAAAAATATCGGTGAACTCAAAAAAATGAGAAGAATGCAATGAAAAGTTGAAATCATGAAAATCACCAGTATAAATTATTTTAAAAATCCTAAAACTAAATAGTAAATTCTAAAAATAGAAAATAAATTAAAGAAATAAAAGAAAATACTTTTTGCCTCTTATTTGACCCTTGACACTTGATTTCGAGCATGACTTCACATATATCGAGCTTTTTACGAGTTCAACTGCGTCTTTTCAGAATCAAATTGATCACGAAACGTGGTATGTTTCATCATCGGTTACTCATTTGGGGAGACACATTTGGGTGTCTACACTCGCGCTTAGGAAACAAAAAACGATCTACGCTTCGCACATGGGCTTCATCGAGCCCAATGTGAAAGAGAAATTAATTATTCCTGTGGAGGAGTCAAACATAACTCAAACTCCTMAAGACACCTTCGTAGTTTTTAAGGATGTAGTAGATCTTGGCCTTTACTTTCCCTTAAAAACCTTTATCATCCATKTGTTGAAAGCTTATGGCATTGACATTGCACAGTTGGCACCAAAATTCCTAGTGTAATATATTGACTTATATGGCCACCTGCAAACCGAAAGGGTGCTTCACAAGAAAACTGCGAATGCTTTTATATTCGCTAAAAACAAGGATCCTCTCATCGTTGAGGAGAAGAAGAAGAAGAAGAAGAAGAAGAAGAAGAAGAAGAAGAAGAAGAAGAAGAAGAAGAAGAAGAAGAAGAAGAAAAAGAGTCACTCCTCTAACCCTCCACCAAGCCAAAAGGGGAATGGTTCGCATTTTGGTCAATCGATTAACCATCGCACTCCAAAGAAATCTTCCTCTGAAATTCATGTGGGGACAAACGTCCATATACTCCCTTGCAGTCACAACCCGATGCAAAAAGGCATCAATCTTTAAGTACATTATTTTCTAGGGTTCGCTCTTCATGGCTTGGACCCAGTTCTCACCCCATTTAGGTTCGTATTTTGAACACGTTTGGGTTGAACCCTAAACTGTTTAGAAGGCAAACCCCTAGTGGGTCGCAGTCCTCATAGCATACCTACGAAAGTAGGTCCAAAAYTTCACAGGACACTCCACTTGAGTTTCCTCGCAACCTAGATCCTGAGGGTTGGTTTGACTCGGATACCATTCCATATGTATAAGGTGTCGTAGATGAGGAGGAGGTCTTCACCGAACATCATCACTTTGAATCCCTAATCCCTTCGACTGTAGGGTTCGCAACTAGCGGACCCTTTGAAGCTGAAAATCCAAGCGAAGACCAAGCGAATGAGCTTCGCAAGAAAGAAGAAAAGGTGAAGACCTTCTTCCCTAAGTTTTCTTTTGTTGAGAACATTGACAAAATTGACTTCGCCCAGCTGAATCTGGCCAATGAAACCGTTGATCCTTCCCTTATCGCACCTCCGTTCGAGAGACCTATGAGACTAGCTCCCCTCATAAAGCCTGACAATAACTTTGTGAAGGGTTTGGAGACCTTCGTCGCCAAAAAAATCCCACTATCATCTAGGAACTCAAAGCTAGTGAAGTTGATGATGCCCAGTGGATCGAAAAAGAGAATACTGATAACTTTGCTTCGAGAAAGTTCGGAGCAGACAAAACAAAAGAATATTGTTTCAGAGATGATCAGTTGCGCGATGAAGGAGTACAAGGATGCTCTTCCAGGTTATGATGAAAAATCATGCGGTAGGGCATTAAGTGGCCTCGCAGATGTAAGTGTCTCTTAACTTTTTCTTGAATTCTTTAAGTTCCTTATGTCGCAGTTTTCCTTTACAACATGCTTCTGATAAGTAGTTGATTTGTCAAGTCATTGTGCGAATGGATGGCATTGCTAAGGCGATGCGAAGGGCAAATCGCAAAGCCAAACATCAAGAGTTGCTCTATTAAGGGGCCCTCGAATATCTTCATCAACAAACCACAACCATTCAAGTTGATAATGTCGAGGCCAATTATTCTTTAAGCAACGCCTTGAATGTGGTGTAACATGCCTATCCCTAATCATTAGGTGCCTATGACAAGCTATTCAAGATCATGATTCCTTGATCAACAGGGTCACCGAATTTGCGAGGAAGGAGGAAGAACGGGTAAACCAGGTTGTGGCTAAAAAGGCCGAAATAGAGCTAACGGTGATGTTGGATGCGAGCCTTCCTAGGATAAAAGAGGATACTATGAAGGTAGCTGAAGAAAATGTGAGGAAGAAATGCGAAGCAGAGCTCTCTACTCTTCGCAACTGGGCTGAGAACGCCGAAAGGACTTGACAACCGCTAATGCAACCATCACTGAAGGAAGGCCAATAGACCGCATTGGCTGAAGCTAAAAACAAGGGCATCGATGAGATGCACGACTTGATGAGGGAGGCATGACATCTTTTCCCTTCCAAGAAAACCTATCACTTCGAATGGTTTGAAGAGAGACTCGACTATGTCGAGGCCAACTGCATCATGTATAACCTTCCAGCCGATAAACCCTTGCCACCTAGGCCTGAAAAAGGGTTCTTCCACACTTATGAAGTAACTGAGAATTCAATTGAATCAGAGCCAGGTGAAGATTCTCCTTCCTCCAACAATTCTAGCTGTGGTAGCGAAGGCGACGTTGATGAGAACATCGAAATCACATAAGCTATTGGCGAATTTCAAGAAAATTAGACCTAGGCCTGATTAAAGTCTCATCTGTCGCACTTATCATTTRCTTTTGATTAATTTGTCTTATTTGCAGAACTCCGGTAATTGCACTATTATTTCTCCTAATTATATGAACATACATTACTTTTGTATAAATTCTTGAATTTATTCCTCGCATCCTTTCGATACAATCGCACTATTTTGTCGCACGTTTTTTTTATCTTTACTGCTGCATTATTTCTTTTGCCCCTGTATTATATGCGATGCTTATCGCATATAATACAAGTCTGTATTTTTGCCAAGTAGTTGCCTTCGCATAAGTTTAGTGTCATTACCTTTTGAGGCTATATCTTCTCTCTTATATAGTGCGAACAAATTCGATTGTAAGCACAAGAGGGTGGCATCATACTTCGCAGTCACCTTTTTTGACTTATGCAAATAGAATCGATTGTAAGCACAAAACAGTGATGTCACGCTTCGCAGTCACCTTCTTTGATTTATGCGAACAAAATCGCTTGTAAGCACAAAATAATGACAACACGCTTCGAAATCACCTTCTTTGATTTATGCGAACAAAATTGATTGTAAGCACAAAATGGTGACATCACACTTCACAGTCACCTTCTTTGATTTACCTGAACAAAATTGATTGTAAGAATAAAACGATGACATCGCACTTTGAAATCACCTCCTTTGATTTATGCGAATAAAATCGATTGTAAGCACAAAACGGTGACATCGCGCTTCAAAATCACCTCTTTTATTTATGCGAACAAAATCGATTGTAAGCACAAAATGGTGACATCGCGCTTCAAAATCACCTCTTTTATTTATGCGAACAAAATCGATTGTAAGCACAAAATGGTGACATTGCACTTCGTAGTCGCCTTCTATAATTTATGCGAACAAAATCGATTGTAAGTACAGAACGGTGACATTGCACTTCGCAGTCACCTTCCTAAGTAGAAACGTGATCACTCTTACCTTAGTTCAAATCTCAGAGTTTATAGATCTCAAGAATTGATTGATTTGAGGCCTAGTAGGGGGGTCAAGTTAATCAATCWTTTCGATTGCCCTTAAACTTGGGGATCGGGTCAAGGTGCTCACATGCTTTGTTTTAGTGTAGTCATTTTCCTTTCGCACATGTTGAGGGCATTCTGCCCTTTGCAAGAATTGAGGTCATTCTACCCTTCACACAAATTTAGGGCATTCTGCCCTTCGCACTAAATGAGGGCGTTTTGCCGTTTGTACGAAATGAGGGCGTTTTTCCTTTTCGCACAAAATGAGGGCAGTTTACCCTTCGCACGAAGTGAGGGCGTTCAGCCCTTTGCACGAAATGAGGGCGTTTAGCCTTAAAATTTCATCCAATTATTAAATAAAATATTTTTGTTTTGAYGCGTGTTGTAAGTTTATCATTCGCTTTGAATAAGCTTGACAACTATGTAGGGAAATTTTCCCTCGGTTTATCATAACAAAGAAAAAAGAAAATTGAAGTTCAAAGTATTGAAGGCTTTCATTCAATCTTGATAACTCCAAATTTCACAAGTTAAGAGTGCCTTCAGGTCTACTCAAACTTGACATGTGCGAGCGCCTTCAGGTCGGCTCAATAAGATAGTTTCTATATCCAAATGTAACACTTCTTCAAGTTATCGGTGTTCCATGGGTGCGACAATAGATAGCCATTTTAATATTCCAACTTGTACGTGCCGTCACGCAGAACTTCACGAATTTTAAACGGGCCTTCCCAATTTGGGGTCAACTTGCCATCCTCCTTTGCATTTCCTGTGAATTCTATTTTCCTCAAAACTAAGTCTCCCAACTAGAGAGGCCTATGATTTACTCTTTTGTTGTAGTTTTTGGACATCCTTAACTTGTAGCATTGTTAGCGAAGGAGAGTGTTACCCAGATATCAGGAATGAGGTCAAGATTGTGCTTCATGTTTTCCCAATTTCCTTCTTTCGAGTACAACATGACCCTTAAGGTAGATTCATACATCTCTATTGGGAGAACCACATCTGACCTATACACCAACATGACGGCGCCAAATGTTGTATCAAGTGAAATGAGTTAACTACAATATTTCCTCAGCTTCTTGGTTGAGAGAGGGGTGGAGGCTTTCGTCAATGCTACTTCAGGAGGGCTGACTTCTATTGAACAAAGGAATGGAGCCTTGGCCCTTCTTCCGTATGAGCAAAGGTGAGACCTACACTAGTCAAACTCCTTAGCACTTCCTTGATCCTTCGCTCTTTTAACGTGCTACGCCTCCTTAATTAGCACCTGCACACAGGAGAATAATCCTATTTGGATTATCTCCCCTCCGATGCTTAATTAAGTACAAGAATAAAGGGATTAACAGGGCTATTTTGAGAGAGAAAGTAGCAAGAGAGGTTCTCAAGTGGTTGGTGGGTATATGTAATGAATGCCATCATAAATAAGGTTTTTTGGGGTATATTTATAGGTAATCCCTCAAAAACCTTTGGGAGCTTAGAAGTGTGACACTTGTCACCCATCCACATCAGAGATCTCCCGGTACTATCGTTTTGGTGTACGAATGCCTAGTTCTGGACTTGTTTCAAATCTAATTAATTTTTACCGTAGCGTTTGACACGTGGATCGCTTGAATCCACTGACGAGAGCACACAGGACTAGTGGATTTCACTTGGCACATCAATACAAACATTCAAATTCTCAAATTATTTGATTTTTTATTTTGCCTGTTGTTGGATTTTTTGTGTATGTTTAATTTTCATTTGTATTTATATTTTTTCATAAATAAAAGTAAACACGATGAATATTTATTAATACCAAGGAATTTTTTGTATATGATAATTTGACGGCAATTAAGCATTTCATGATTTTAGAATGTTATTTTTAAACTATCTAAATGTCTCCATAAGATTATAATAGAAAATTACTACGATTATATTTTTACCTCTTTCAAAAAAAGTTAAATGATATACAATTTATTATAAACTTTATATTTTTATCGTTTTATCCATTATAAAAAAGGGCATTGCATGGGTATTACCTAGTTTGGCTAATAACCCATGCACATGGGGTTTTTTTGGGGGGGGGGGGGAAACCAATCAAGCAAAACAAAGTAATTTCAATACAATTTTTTAACCCAAAACAGAAAGTTTGAAAATGTTGAAATTAATATGTTATTTCTAAATATGGTATTTGTTGCAATTAAAATGATACGGAGGAAGAAAATGAAATCTGTTTTGGTGGCAGGGAATTATACCTGTTTGCGACATTATTTTTGGATTTGTTGTCTCCTACCCATGAGGATGAGGCCATGAGGCTACGAGGTATGCTTCTTGTTGGGTTGGGTGGTCACATACTCACATAGGGGTGTTAGTGCGGATCAATGGTACAATTTTGGATTAATCCAAACAAATTGAGTTTATTTCGGTTCATGTTTCAGCGATTTTTTTTATTGGCAATTCAGTTTAGTTCAATTCGGGAAAATTTCGGTGACAGGCCAAACAAGGTACTTCTTTTTTTTAAAACAATTTAGTTCGGTCTCATGAAGTTAGCGAGCGGGCCAAAATTAGTTCGGTCCCAAAGTGATTCGGTTTGACTGGATTAACACGAACGAATTGAACGGTTTGTAATCAAGTTATCTTCGGATGTGATTATATTGTCGCGTTGTCCTATGTTACGAACGAATTATCTAACGGGTTGATAAAAATTTGGTTTAGTTCGAGTTTGTTCATAGTATTAGCGGTTAGGTTTTGAGTCAACTTCAATTCGGGTTAATTTTGGTTCAATTTTAATTCAGTTCAGGTTAGAAACAGTTCAAGTCAATTTCAGGTTGCAGATCACTTTCAATTCTGGTTATTTTTGTTTAGGTTGAAACAGTTCATTAACCCAAGGGGTTTTAACCCATACTGACACCCCTGCTTTCACTGGTAGAGTATATATTATAATCCTGGGCCACAACCATTAACTTAAGATTTTGGATGCGTTGGTTCAATTATCATGGTATTAGAGCCTAGGTTAAGTGTGATTGATCAACGCTAACTTACGGACAACTCACATGTGAGGGGAAGTGTTGAGCCCATGAACAATCCACATGTTAGTATATGTGTTGTCCCAGGCCACATTGGAATTAAGGGGGAGTGTTGTGGTGATAAATCTCACATTGAAAGAATTCAAGAGTTGAGACCACTATATAAGACTAAGGGGCTACTACCCTCATTGCCATATAGTTTTGAGGTGGAACCTCCTTGGTCTTGTAATGTGGACTTGCACTTCTCATGGTAGGTTCAGCTCAGACCCGTTTGTCATGGGTTTGAATCTCTCCTCACTCGCCTTCTAAGTGGAATTAATTCGCGCCAAGTATTGGTGGGCATTTGCTGCGTTCACATTTCAAGCCCAAAGGGTCTTTCATGTGAGGAGTGATAGAGTATATATATATTATATTCCCGGGCCTCGACCATTAGTTTAACCTTTTGGTTGAGATGGTCCGGTTATCATTCACATTGGTTGTGTAACCTTGTGTTAGTGTAAGTAAAATAATGAATGCAGGTGAAATAATAAAGGTGTAATTTTGAAAATGATTATGAGGATTGTTTTTGGATATTCAAATAGGTATTTAGAGGAAAGCTAAAGACTTTATCTTTTCCATACATAGTAAGACAATGTAGGATATTACGTCTAACCTTGATAGTCAGTTTTTTTTATTAGTAGTAAATGGTGATAATTCGAATGAATTTGCATGTAAATTTGTAAAGAAATTTGATGTTTAATACCGAGGAGAATGCAATTTTACACTAAAAGGTTTATTTTTCTTCTTAAATTTCCCCAAATGGTAATGAGTAGAATCAAATATCTTCAATTGAGGGGAAATTTAATCCAACTCCAAGTATCCAAAAATCATACATTCATAATTCATTATTTTGTAAATTATGATTTATAATTAAAAAAATTAAACCTAATTAGAATTATGGGCTCGTGGCTATCAGGGACAGTGACGCGGAGAGCCGACGATGGAGATACTACGTCGGATGGTGAGTGGTAAGCGAATTTGGGTTGGGTTTGAGAAGAAACAAAGCGAATTCGAAAAAGGAGTTTTGATAGATTATATTTTGAAAATGGTTCCTTCTTCTATAATTTCCCCCTTTTGCATTCCCATGCTTGCACTTGTGGGCGAGGTGTGCCTAATGGATTGATTAGGAAATGAAATCCACTTAAATAATATGTTTTGCAAACTAGCTGTGTAAGGTAGCGTTTAGCTTTTAAGGTAATAGCTTTTTTCAAACGCTACTATATTACTCTTAAAATAACATTTTTTTGGACTAAAAGTAAATGGTAATAACATATTTTTTTAAATATACACTACTTCAACAGCTACTTATTTTGTCAAACACCAACAAATTACAGTTAACTTCAATCGCTAGTTGTCAACCGCTATATAGCTACCTTTTACAGTCAGCATCTACCTCTACAGCTAACAAATATTGTTGTAGCTTATCACCACAAACTAACGTAAGTACATAACAATTGCCCTCACAAGATCTTCTTCATGGTTTGGAACGTTGTTTTTTTAAACAAAAATAATAATTTTGCATCATCAAAAGATTGTGTATAAGTTAATTTTATTAAACGGTATTGCTAAAGGGCACCCCAAGGCTTTAGTTGAACTATAAATATATTTTCTAAAATGGTATTTAACTCGGAATAATGTATGCTAAATTTACATGTCAATTGGGTTTAATTAATGTTTATATTCATTTAACATTTTTGTTTTTAGTTTTTCCTATCAAACACTTCGAGGGCACACATTAGCTTTTGTCCTTTTAAAAATATTTATATAACTATTCTTCTTGATTTATAAGAGAAATTGATTAAACTATTTTTTTAAAAAAAATATTTTAAATCATTTTTCTTGAAAATCTTTTACAAAGTAATTTTTTTCATGAATATCCTTATTTTGAAGAAATATTTATTATTATAAAAGATTAACAACCACCAAAAATTAATGTTATACTTGGTATATTTTTAAAATATTTTTTAATTACTATATTGATTATATCTGTTTTAATTATTCTTTTTTTTAAGGAAGATTGTTTATACGCATTTTTTCTTTTTATTTGTTCAACCTGAATTTTTTTCTCTTAATTTTTGTTGTTATTATTCTATATTTCAGATTTTACTTGCATGTATGAAAATTGGGCTTTGCATAACTGAAGTTGTACTATGTAAAATATGTCATGTTTCAATTTGTTATGGGAGTCACATTCCATTTTTATTTTTTAGAAGATTTTCACAATGGGAGCCAAAATTTGATAGGCACGCGACAAGCCTGTCAAATTTTGGCGCCGTTGCCGGGYAAGCGGCTTTATTTATTGATTAATTGTTTGAGTCTGAACTATATTCTTTTTGTAATTGTCTTGATGAACGATTCGTTGTTCTTCCGGGCAGTACTTACGATCGCTGCAGTTTCTTTTTGTGTATGCGCAGGTCTTCCCGAACTCGGGGTTTGATTCCTTACGACCCAGAAGTGGCGCGCACGTATCATAGACAAAAGAACTCCGCAAGGCGATTGGATTTCTCTGATTCTTCCATCTCTTGTTAGGTTTCGAATCCTTTATACAAAACTGATTTAGAGGAAGGGGAATCACACTCAGTGAGCAACGTGGTAGTCTACTCTGATTCTGAAGAAATGGCTCAAGAACGATCTCTCATGGACTACTCTTAGCCTGGTCGAAATGAAATTCCGACAGGCCCAACCATGCCTACTCTAGAGGTAGTCAACTTTGAAATCAAGCATGCGCTGCTGAACATGATTGAGCGCAATCAATTTGGAGGAAATGCAACTGAAGATCCGAACCTGCATATCTCTAATTTCCTCCAATAGAGTGGCACTATTAAGCATGCCGGAGTTGAGCCTGATCAGCTCCGTATTATGTTGTTCCCTTTGCGGGACAGAGCTCGATTATGGGTTAACAGTCTTAATCCTGTCTCTTATGCATCATGGGATGCGCTCTCTCTTGCGCTCTTCAAAAAGTATTATCCTCTAGAAAAGACTGCACAAATGAGGAGTCAAAGCACTAACTTCAAGCAGGAGTTTGATGAGARTTAGCATGAGGACTGGGAGCGCTACAAGGAGCTACATCGTGTCTGTCCTCATCACGGTCTAGAGCAATGGCTCTTGGTTCAGACCTTCTATAACGGTTTGAACAGTGAATCCCGTATTATTCTCGATTCAGCAGCAAATGGGAGGTTCATGAGTCAGACAATTAATGTTAGATGGAAACTYATTGAGGAGATAGCCAATCATAATGCTCAATATGGCAATCCTCGTGGTGTAACGAAGAAGACGGGCAAGCATGAGGTTGATCAGATTACTTTATTGGCACCTGAGATATCAGCCATCAATCAAAAGTTAGATGGAATTAATATGAATCGATCAGCCTCAGTTACAGCTATTTCAGGGTCTAGTGAGATGTACTGTGATAACTGTGGGGGGATGGGACATCAACCTCATGGTTGTCAATCTCCTATGGAGCAAGTATGCACATTTCAAAATCGTCCCAACAATCCGTACTCCAACACATACAATGAAGGCATGAGAAATCATCCATATTTGTCCTACAAGAGTAACAATCCTCAACCAGTTTCACAGCAGCAGCAGCCCCCACAACAACAATAACAGTATCAACCTCGATATCAGCCCCCTCATCAGAAGCCGCAGTACAACCACCAGTAGCAGCAGCAGCCATCGCAGGTCCCAGTAGCTGATCCAGTCATAGCCGAGCTGAAGAGCATGGTGCTTCAAATGCAAAAGGATCAGATGCAAGTCCAACGAGAAATTCAATCCTTAGTCACTCATAATAAGTAGTTGGATACTCAAATGACGCAATTAGCTGCATCTAATGCGCAGAGGCAGTAGGGTGCCCTCCCTTCGCAACCACAGRAGCCGAAGGATAGTGTCAATGCGATCACCCTTCGCAGTGGCACTAGCTACGTAGGTCCACCCATGCCCTCAGCTGATGATGGCCCTAACAGTGCATCGWAGGAAGCTGTTGTAGATGCTGAAAAATCAGGAGATGGAGAAGCAGGTAAGGAAGCTTTTGTAGATGCTGAAAAATCAGGAGATGGAGAAGCAGGCAAGGAAGCTGTTGTAGATGCTGAAAAGGAGGAGGCAGTGAAAATGCCTCCTATTGTGGTGCCCCCTATTTAGCTGCCCTTTCCAGCTAGAGTAGCCAAGAAGAAGCAGGACCAACAGTTCAGCAAGTTCCTCAATGTGGTAAGAAATTTGCAGGTAACTGTTCCTTTCACCGAGTTAGTAACTCAAGTTCCTTCTTATGCTAAGTTTTTGAAAGACATGTTAACTAAAAAGAGGGAGTTTAATGCGGTGGAGACTGTTGCTTTTACTGAACAGTGCAGTGCTATAATACAGAATAAGTCTCCACCAAAGCTGAAAGGGTCCTAGAAGCTTTTCTATTCCATGTGATATAGGGTCTTTGCATATCAACAAGGCATTTTGTGATTTAGGTGCCAGTGTTAGTGTTATGCCCTTGTCGATCTGCAATAAACTTAACATGGGGGATCTTAAATGCACTAGTATTACTCTGCAGATGGCTGATCGTTCTGTAAAATATCCCATGGGTATTTTGGAGGACGTTCCTGTTCATGTGGGTAAGTTTTATATTCTTGTGGATTTTGTTGTGCTTGACATAGATGAGGATGTCCACATTCCGATCATCTTAGGACGACCCTTCTTTTATACAACAGGGGCGATCATAGATGTAAAGAATGGAAGGCTTACTTTGACTGTTAGGGATGATAAAGTGGTTTTCAATCTATCTAGTGCACTTAAGAGTCCCATGTTAGAAGCTTCTTGCTGTAATATCGATATAGCTGATCTTTTTGTACAGGATAACATTCCTCGATCTCCTTATAGAGATGTTCTGGAGGACATTTTGTGTATTGAGTCTCTTGCAAGTGAAGGAGACCCCATCGTTGATGCTTTAGTAGCTGCACTAGATGGCAAGGAGGAGAGCCGAAAGGCTAAGCTGATGCCACTCCCTAGTGGCACAGTTTCTGAGGTAACAAAGCCTGAACTGAAACCCCTCCCCTCTAATCTGAAGTATGTGTTCTTGGATGAAAATGAGATGTACCCTGTGATTGTCAATGCTGCCACTTTGAAATGAGCAGCTCAAAAAGCTGTTAGATGTCTTGCGTTTTTATAGAAAGCTCTTGGGTACAACATTGATGATCTTAAGGGTATCAGCCCAGATTTTTGTATGCACATGATTCATCTAGAGAAGCCATTGCCCTTGCATACAAGGCCACGGAGATTGAATCTGAATATATAAGAGGTGGTGAAGAGAGGTAATGAAATTACTGATGCAGGTATTATTTACCCATTTCTGATTCTAAGTGGGTGAGTCCGTTCGAGTTGTGCCTAAGAAGGGCGGACTACTGTTGTGAAAAATGATAAAATGAATTGATTCCCACTAGAATTGTGACAGGATGGCGCATGTGTATTGATTTCAAGCGTCTTAATTTTGCTACTAAAACGGATCACTTCCCCTTCCCTTTATTGATCAGATGTTGGAGCGTTTAGCTTGCCTTAAGTCTTTTGCTATTTGGATGGGTATCGGGATTTATGCAAAAATTCCGATTCACCCTGAAGATCAGGAAAAGACTACCTTCACATGTCCCTATGGTACTTTTGCATATCGTAGGATGCCATTTGGATTATGTAACGCTGCAGCAACTTTTTAGAGATGTATGATGAGTATCTTRTCTGAGTTTTGAAAGTCTATCATGGAAGTCTTTATGAATGATTTCAGTGTGTATGGTTCTGATTATGATGCATGCTTYAATAATCTGTCTAGAGTTCTTAAAAGATGCGAAGAGGTAAGTCTTGTGCTGAATTGGGAAAAGTGTCATTTTATGGTCACTGAAGGTGTTGTCCTTGGTCATCTTGTAACTTCTAGGGGCATATAAGTGGATAAAGCAAAAGTGCTAGTGGTAGAGCAACGTCCCCCTCCTATTAATGTTAAAGGTGTGCGGAGTTTCCTTGGTCATGCGGGATTTTATCGCCGCTTTATTAAGGATTTCTCTAAGATTGCGAAATCACTTACGCAGGTGCTTTTGAAAGATGCCCCATTTGTTTTTACTAATGATTGTCTTGAGTCMTTTGACAGGATAAAACAAGCGTTGATTTCAGCTCCCATTGTGCAACCTCTCGATTGGAGCCTTCCTTTTGAGATTATGTGCGATGCGAGTGACTATGCTGTTGGAGCTGTTTTAGGCCAGAGGAAGGAGAAGGTCTTGCATGCTATCTATTATGCTAGCTATGACGCTTAATGGGGCTGAAGTTCAATATGCCACCACTGAGAAGGAGTTACTTGTTGTCTTGTATGCTCTTGATAAGTTTCAGACCTACCTAGTAGGCTCGAAAGTCATTGTTTATACTGATCGTGTAACACTGAAGTATCACCTGTCCAAGCATGAAGCAAAGCCTAGGCTCATTAGCTGGATTCTCTTTCTCTAGGAGTTGGATCTTGAAATTTGTGACAAGAAGGGAGCAGAGAATTTTGTTGTAGATCACCTTTCGAGGATTCAGTTTGTAGATAAGGATCGGTCTTTCATTGATGATTCCTTCCCAGACGATCATCTCATGTTTGTTGCCGCTACTACTCCATGGTTCGCCGATTATGCCAATTATTTGGGGGGCAATGTACTACCTGATGATTTGTCCTATCAACAGAAGAAGTTCATGCATGATGTCAAGCACTATTTCTAGGATGATCCTTATTTGTTTAAACAATGTGCTGATGGTCTATATCGGAGATGTGTTGCAGGATATGAGATGGCTGGCATTTTGGATCGTTGTCATAAGTCTCCCTATGGTGGACATGCTGGACCATCAAAGACGGTGTTCAAAGTCTTGCAATCTGTCACTAGATCTTTTGTGCTTTCATGTGATTCTTGTCAGCYGACAGGGAACATTTCTAGGCGTCATGAAATGCCTCAAAATGGCATACTTGAAGTGGACATCTTTGATGTATGGGGCATTGATTATATAGGACCATTCCCTTCCTCTCAAGGGAATAGGTTCATCTTGGTAGCTGTGGACTATGTGTCCAAATGGGTTAAAGCCATTGCAACTCCGAATGCTGACTCTATTACTGTGATGAGACTGTTCAAGCAAGTAATTTTCCCAAGATTTGGAGTTCCTAGAGCTGTGATTAGTGATGGGGGATCCCATTTCCAWGAGAAAAGGTTGGATAAGCTGCTCGAGAAATATGAAGTCTATCATCGTACGAGGTTGGCATATCACCCTCAGGCAAGCGGCCAAGTAGAGGTCTCCTATAGAGAGATCAAATTTATCCTTGAGAAGACAGTTGCAAGATCGAGAAAGGATTGGAGTGACAAGTTGAGTGACACGCTATGGGCATACCAAACAGCCTTTAAGACTCCGATTGGCACCTCACCATATCGGTRGGTCTATGGGAGAGCGTGTCATCTTCCAGTGGAGCTGGAGTATAAGGCATTCTGGGCTATAAAGGAACTGAACATGGATGCAAAGCTTGCGGGGGAGAAAAGGCTCCTTCAACTGAATGAATTGGATGAGTTCCGCTTGGGAGCTTATGATAGTGCCAACATTTACAAGGAGAAGACTAAAAGATGACACAACAAGAAGATTGTGAAGAGGGAGTTTCAAGTAAGAGACAAGGTACTACTGTTCAACTCTAGACTACGGCTTTTTCCTGGAAAGCTTAAGTCTAGGTGGAGCAGTCCATTCACCATTATTATGGTGAGCAAGTTTGGGTTCGTTGATATTCAAAATGATAATGGTGAGAAGTTCAAAGTCAACGGACAACGTCTGAAATTATACCATGAAGGCGTDATGGTGGGTCTTGCTGAGGTTCTATACATCGAAGACACATCATCCTGAAGGCATAGAGGTAATACGCTAGGCTCGTGGCGTTAAACAAGCGCTTTGCGGGAGGCAACCCATAGTTTATTGCTTTTTAGAGTAATGATAGTAGTCTAGCTGCAGTGTAGAAGCTTTTGTGTGAGTGAGGATGAGGGAATTAATCAAATTTGACTAAGTCTGCAGGTAAAAAGGAGGCTCGTAGAGACCAAATCGATCGGTTTGAGTCAAATCGATCGGTTTGGGGTCGTAGGATCACCTTAAGTCGATCGGATGCGTGAGGAAGAAAATCTGAGCTGAAGTTCAAACCTATCAGTTTGGGTCTAACCGATCGGTTTAAGTGGATAGGATTGATCCGATCGAACGACTACGAGGCAAAGTGATATTGCAACTATAGGTCAAACCGATCGGTTTGGGTTAAACCGATTGGCTTGGTCTGTAGGTTCATGTGAGTCGATAGGTTGAGCATATTGGAGTATAATTGATCGAACCTCTAACCGATTGGTTCAAGTCAAACCGATCGGTTTGGGTTGATCGGTTTGGTTGGGTCCATCGACTGCGAGACGAAGGAAATTTGGGGTCATACGCCAAACCGATCGGTTTAGGTTGGTAGATTCAGTCCGGTCGATCGACTTCGAGAGTTTGGGAATAATTGATCGAATCTCAAACCGATCGGTTCAGGTCAAATCGATRGGTTTGTGTTGTAGGTTTGAATGGGTCGATTGAATGCTCCTTGAACGAATAATAGCTTGTATCCCAAACCGATCGTTTCAGGTCAAACCGATTGGTTTGGGTCTAGAATTTGCGCAGTAAAGCTGGATTCTCATTGGCTCGGGTGGATTTCCTATCCACTTATCTAATCCACGGCTCTCTCTCTCTCTCTCTCTCTCTCTCTCTCTCTCTCTCTCATCTCTTTAATTCTGATTTCATCTCATTCATTCCATCATATAATCTCTCACACTATCATCATCTTCTTCAACCTCTCAAACACTCAAATCTCCATAACCACCAAAACATCAAATCCTCTTTTCTCCTTCAATACTCATCCAAATTCTTCAAATCTCACACCATTTTCTTTCTCTTTCAATCCTCAACATCATCCACTCTTTCAATCTCTCTTTCTCTCTTTCCCTTTCCCATACTTCAATTTTCATCACCAACCACAAAAAATCCATTAATGGCTTCTAGGAGGAGAAGAAGAGAGCCGGAGAGGGAGGCCACACCTGAGCCCGTACAGGAGGACGAGGATGAGGGCGAGGGGGCATTGCCATTGCACCTCCAGCATGACGGGGACACCACGCCGGACCCCGATTACCCGGATATTGTTTTCCGGGACGACTTGCAGAAGGTAAAATTCTTTAACTTAAAGGACCGAGAGTTTCYCGCAACTCGTTTTATTGATCATGCCTATATGCGAACCCTCGGTCTCGAGAATGAATTGCAGCGATTAAGTGGTAGTTTAGGCATGCTTAACTTGTATAATCAACATTGCGATACCTACCCTAAAATTGCTTTAGAATTTTTATCTTCTTTGACTTTTGTATAACCTAATGAGGAGGACGTTATACGTACCGTCCGATACAGGTTGTTTAACAAGGAGTTCAGTGCATCTCTTGGTTCTTTCTGTCAAGTGTTGGGTGTTACCCATTACCAACACATTGAACCCCCCGTCCCCGRTGTGGCTGATTATTTATGGGTAGCTTTGACCAGTTTGCCCTGTACAAACTACCAAAAATTGCATGCCGGTTTTATTAATCAATCGGTAGTTCGTATATGGCAACGATTCATGGCGGGGACCGTTTTCGGTAGATATGAGGTGAATAACATGATCCAACGCGAGCTTAACATTTTGGCTGGTTACCTAATTTCTGACATGGCTAACTACAAAATAAACATTGGGCATCATTGTGTTGGTCACATGTTTCGATTTTCTAGCTCGCCGGTTCCCAAGACACATGATGAGAGTGTCTTTGGGAGCTTGGCGATGCTCTTTGCGAGACAAGTATCAAAATTTGACGAGTTCGAGTACTTCAAGTCTCCTAAGTCTACTACTATAGACTCCTACTACCTTCGGACCTCCCTTCGATGGGTGGTACGAGGGCAGAACTTAGGGGCACTGTGGGTCCTTGCTAAGGACGAAAAGGGARGCCCCAACCTTGCTATCACCCTGACCCAGTTGGGTGATCGGTTTGACGCGTTTAATACGCGTCTAACCACTTTTGAGACTGATTCCCGCCTTGCTATGTACCCCATGTATGATTATTTTGCTAGGCAAGGCAACATTAACCCTCCAATCCTCACCCCTCTTGGTACACTTACCCTGAGGGTGGCTTTGGTGCGCCATCTGGCAGTGCCGGTGGCTTTGGCGGTGTTTTTGGGAGCAATTATCAGGGTGATGGTTCGGGTCGTGGGATGGATGATGGTGATGATGATATGGATTGAGGTGCTTATTTCCTTTTTTCTCCTAGCATTGAGGACATTACTAGATTCGGCTTGGCGGGAAAGAACAAGCACTTTATGGCGGTGGMTTGAGGTATGGTTTATCGCTTTCTAGTGTAGATTTTACTGCTTTTTAGTATAGGTTTTATTGCTTTCTAGGATAGTTGCAAGGTTTGTACCATTCATTAGGAGTGGGAGTTTACTTGCAACCAAAAAAAATGTATTGCTTTCTTAGTGTAGTTTAGGAAAAATTAGTGATCTCTTGCTCTTGTATATGATTGTATATGATTGGATTCTCTTGTAAAGCATGTCTCCCTGTGCCCCATTGTGAATTTTTTTTTATGCTTGAACTCGACCTTTATGAACTTGTAATTGTTTTTCTGATTCCTTAACTGAATTTGATTGACATGACTTAGCCTGATGTATCTTTGGAATGAGGAAGAACTGAACTTGAGAGGATTTGAGCTTAAATGCATGATTATTCATGTTTCTTTCTTGTGTGTTAGAACCTGATGTGTCACTATCTCGTAATCTTGGCTTGGTACTTGTCTATTTGGCTATTTGGTCGTGTGTTGAGCATGATAGGAGGCTTTTGTTGTTAGGAGCCATGCTTCAGTGTTTAGAAACATTATTATCCCTTGATCCCTGATTTTGAGCCCGATTCCTTTCATTTCATGATTACCTACATTACAACCCTATTTTGGCTTTATTTGAGTAACCCAAGTCTAGCTTGGGGAGCATATTGGAGGGTGATGTGTGTTTCGTGGGTGCTTTTTATTGGAGGCTCGTGTTGGTGGATATTTSGTGTGGTGTGTGTTTCGCATTTGGTTCCTTAGCTTGAGTATCGTCATCTTGTCTATGTAAAGTGCATGGCAAAAGTTGTATATTTTAGTTTAAATAAAAAGAAAAAAATCCAAAAATAAGTTTTATTTTATAGTTTATTAGTCAAATAATGCCTTTGCACTTGTGTTTTGTTGTAACAAAMATGATGATACGATGTGGTTGCGGTTCTTGGAGTTGGTTAGTTTTGGTTACTTGAGTTGGAGTTTGCTTGGAGTTGTCTTAGCCTTATCACTTGGCTATTTGCGTTGATTGATGAATGCTCCCTTTGTTTTATTAAAAGTCCTCACTTGATAAACATGTGTCCATTTGTGTCTTGTAGATTGAGTACCTTGCCAAGGTCGTTAAGTGCTATTGTCATCCCTTTCAAACACATGAGAGTTAGTGAGATGGGAGGGTTGCCTTTAACGATTTAGGCCACAGAATTTGAATCATGTGCACCTTTTATGCGCATGTGGGGTGGTGAGCGATTGGGTTCATTTTTAACCCACCACACAAAGAGAGGAGTGCCACTAGCGAGAAGTTCTTCCTGGGTTCCGTTCTCTCTGTTCTTGATGGCTGGTTGTGTTGTTAACGATTCACGTTTTGGATAAGCATTGAGTTACGAGGGATCTTTGGTTGGGGAATTGGTCATGAGTCTTTGCGATGTAGATTTTATGGGGTAAGACGTGCTTTGCTGGTGAGTCTAGTGGAGCTTGCTTGAGCACAAGCAAGAGTTTGGCTTGGGGGAGTTTCATGTATTGGATTATTGTATGGTTTTTCCCCTTCAATCTCTTGTCATTTTTGTTGATTTTGGCCTCCTTAAGGCCTTTTTGCTACTAATATTGTGTATTTAGTGTTTTGTTTAGTTTCAGGATCTTTTCATAGCTTTTGGATCGATTWTGGGATGATTAGAGACACTATGGAGCTTCACGGGAGTAGCACGAGGCGTGGATCGAGCGGAGATAAGCTAAGCATGAAGGACCAGCTCAAACCGATCGGTTCACAACTCAAACCGATCGTTTCACTTAAACCGATCGGTTTGGGATCCGGTTTTGGACTTTAGTTTCTGCTCGGTTTGGCTTTAATGAGGAGGGCATTTTTGTAATTTAGCAGCTCTTTCAATTCAGAAAAATAARAAGAGTATTTAAGAGGAGAAATCCTAAATTTGTAGATTACTTTTCATTATCAGAGATTATTTCATAACTCAATTACGTATTGTTGTGAAGAACCCTAGGTTTTGTCATTCATCATTTGAGATTCAATAAAATTCATTCATTCATTAATTTCCATTGCTCTTTTGGGAATTTATTCATCCTTTAATTTATTTTACTATTGCTTTTAATTTATATATGCTTTTGTTTATGTTTTCCCCAATCGCAATTATCATGCTTAATTTGAATATGAATGAGTAGTTTAATTTCTAGGGCGATTGGGGATCTATAGCAATATGATTGACATGTATTTGGCTTGATTCGATTCATGACTTGGCTTTTAATCAATTTCCTATTAGATTGTTCTTCATGTTAATCAACTTCGTAGGGCCCGACTTAATTGTTTAATTTGATTAGTCACAAGTCTCTAGATCTAGCGATTGAGACTTAGCACAAGATCAACATCTATGGGTAGAACGAGACTATCCTAGGTCGAGAGATACGGTTAGGAGTAGTTCTATGGTTCAATTGATTCGAGAGAGCTTTGACCTTATTTTGATTATGCCTTGTTATGAATTGTTGATACCGATTACTGTTAAAGACAGCTATAGTGAACCATAGTCCTAGATTCATTAATCATTTAGTTTAATCATCATTGTTTCTCGTTTTCATTAGTCTTAATTAGATGCAATCACAAATCAAGATTTCTTTTATTAGTTTAGATGCTTTAATCCAATTAATCAGTAGTAGTTGCTTCTTCGTGGATACGATCCTGTTACCACTAGCTGCAGGTTAGTTTTATTAGGTACTTTTGATAGGCATGCGACAAGCCTGTCATTATTATTCTATATTTTTGATTTTACTTGCATGTATGAAAATTAGGCTTTGCATAACTGAAGTTGTACTATGTAAAATATGTCATGTTTCAATTTGTTATGGGAGTCACATTCCATTTTTATTTTTTAGAAGATTTCACAATGGAAAATTTCTAATCAATCCAGTGGCATAGCTGTATAGGGTTTCGTAATTGTGTGCAACTTTTGGGTTAATTGAGAAGCATATATTTTGACCTAAAAGTTGCACATTATTACGYAATCTGGATTGGTTATTAAATCAATCTCCATGGTTGATTAGAAATTTCCCTTTTGCAACACATATTACGCATCATTCAATAACTTATCCTAATTACTTGATTGCCAATAATATTTTAGTTTAATAATGAATTGACCCTCCATAAGTCAAATTTAATTAACAAAAATGGAATTTCGRAAAACTAATAAATTGTGCTTTTCAAATAAAAAGAATGTTTTGATTACCGCAAATTATCAATCTATTATGTGATTGTGTGATGAACTTGCACACTTTTAATTTCCTGTTAAATTCAGAAACAAAATGTTACAAACACACCATCATATTCAAAGTAATGGGAAGTTCCCATTCACAACACCAACTAACAAAAAATCATAAATTAGATCAACGCATTAAAAAACAAATTTTGACAATTAAGAGAGGATGATTGTGGAAACCCAAACCTTTGATTGAAGTTTAAAAGGTTTTCCTTTTTTGTAATCTCTCTTTTTGAGAGGATTTTTTTGGAAGGTAAATTAAAGTGAGTAAATGAAAACTACAAATAATTGAAGAGATATCGAAGATAGATATGAACGAAGTACATATACAAAGTTAGAAACCTTTTCATTTAAAAATTATAAATTTTGATTGAATAATTGTATTATTGAGATTTTTATTTTTTTATTTTTTGAAAAATTGTATAGGTGCCAAGTGTTGATATTGTAAGTAAAAACCAAGTTTTAAAATACATTATGGAACTACAGATTAAAGGAAATTCCTTTGGATTTGCAAATTCAGTGGATTAATTAGAAATTTACCCTTTTGCGCACTCCTAGGTGGCTAGGCACATATACAAAATAAATAATACCTTCGTATCAAAATAATTGAAATGATGTCAATTTTATGTTATATTGTTGTGTTTATTTTGAATACAAGTTGGTGTTACAAGCGTGACGTGGAGAATGAGCTGGATGATTCGAGGGGTATGAATAGGCTCTACCTAGCCACGTGAGATGGTGTCGAGTAGATCACAGACAGACTTGGACGGACGAGTAGGTAGGCGACTCGAGACTCCTTGTTACCTAATGACTGGATGCTGCTCGACTCTTGTGCGTATACACCACCGGCCTGAAACAAAGAAGATAATCTTACGTTTATCCTCCCTCCGATGCCTAAGTCAGTGAGTGAAAGAGGAGGGGTAAAGAAGGAATAAATGTGGATAGTAGGAAACTCCCTTTTAGCAGTGAAACAGTAAGTAGGATTTGATAGGTGTATGAAATGASTGAAGTGTATTAACTGAAATGCAATGAATGGTGAATAGTGAATGTCTGGTTGGGAGCTGTGTACTCAAGTATTTATACTGCTCCAAATGGGAGCATCTCCCAACCAGAACATGCCARGTGGCGTTAAACCACTTGACATTGTACAGTGGGCTGGCTTTTAGGTGAGCCTAGAAGGAGCCCATTTGCTTGTAGATTGTCTTTTTCGAGTTCCCCTTTTTACTACATAATCATTAATGTAATAATTGGCAATTAGTAAAGGTGGGATTATTTAAATATAGGACACGTGTCCTTCCTGTCATATAGCCAAGTGGCAGTATATGTAGGTGATATATCACCATAATGAAGCCAACAMAGCATATTATAGGGTTGCCTGATCACCTTTTCAAAGGACACYTGGCAGCCTATAAGGATGCCACATCATTTGCCCCTCAAATTTAGTCAAACAAATAGCTCTGACTTGATTTGGATTACCATTTGAGTGGGAAATCTCATACAGCGCAATGTACCGGTTCTACAGGTCATTAATATCCCTTGACTTGTAGCTCAGGTAAAACATTTTACCCCATATAAAAGGATTGAGGAGAGAGAAAATTTACCTTTTTGCTCTACCTTATCTCTTCTTTCTCTCTCTAAACTTTTTATTTTATTGTGAGGCGTTCGCCGTTCCAGATCTCAGCCCGTCGAGTTAGAAGTGGGGAACCGTCGGATCGACCAGTTCAGGTAACGATACTGAAGGTTATGTGATACTCAAGAGGGGGGGTGAATTGAGTATAATTGTCTATTACCAATTTTTCTTTCTTTTCGAATTTAGTATGAGGAACCAGTTGGGCTGGTTCCTGTACGCAGCGGAATATAAGTAAAGCAKTAAAGAACACACAATATTTAACGAGGTTCACCRAACTCTGGGCTACGTCCTCCTACCCTATGTTCTTTTATTAATCTACTCCGAAAAACAAAGAACACACTCACTCTGCTGTTTCCCTACTCCGGGAACCAGCACACCCCACACTAAACTCTGAATGTGCACTCGACTCACACTCGTAAGTCCAATTTGTGTTTGAACTCACAAACACTCACCAGGCCTTCAACCCCTCTGTTGAATGCCTTTACAATAACAACTTTTCTCTCTTTTTGATTTACTTCTTAACAAGCTAAGTAAGAGAAATTATGAAGCTCGACTAATATTCTTGTGTGACTTAAAGTAAAGTTCTTGTGCTTTTGTGTTTTTCTCTCGAAAATATTAAACTCTTTTGATCTGTGGAGAGATGTATAGAATTAGAAGTATAGATGAGTATTTATATGTTTATTGACCTAAACCCTAGTTTCCTTAAGTCTATACTTGCCGATCAAGGCAAGATGAGATTTATGGAAAGTATTTATCTTGTTCGAATTAATCCTTTAAGGAAATAATAGAACAAGATATATACTCCAAGGTTTAAGGTAATATTCATATTCTCATCTATATTTCCAGCTGCAACATTCTTTTTCAAAATATCCTTTTAAAATATTTTAGAAAAACTCTTTTTRAAAACCGCAGCCATAATTCTACTTAAGGACACAACTGGTTCCCCAGCCTGGTTCCTTAATTGAGTATGTTATGAATTTTATTCCAAACTTGTACCAGAATTCATACCGTAACTCAGAACACTTATAAGCACTCAAACTTTAACAATTAAATCACACTACTGAGCATATTAGATGAATTCCTAGATTTTAAACTATTAAAAGCATTTCATTCATTCTTCATGTAATCTTCAAGACTTTGAWTTCTTCCTTTGAATACTTCAATTTTGAACACACTTCTTTCTTCGAATATCTTCGAAAGGCTTCACACTTCAAGTCTTGGAATCATCTTATTACTGCACATGTAACATGGTTAAAGTATAATAAAAGATGTATGACTTTTCTTTCAGCATAACAGTCAAGGAAACAGCTCGTACTGGTTCTGTATCAGTGTATGAGCTTTGTATGTAATCAGCTGTTCCCTGTAACAAACAAATTAGTTTCAATGTATACACAATAAATATTAACTTGCCTGGGGAAACAAGTATCTTAAATCAGCTGGTTCCCAAAAACCAACTATATTCATAATTAAGTATCCTGTTTCCTGTAATGGTTTGTCATCATTCAAAACTTAAGGGACTCAACAGATATTATTCCCTTAACTGATGCTCTTGATTATGTGTTTTTTTTGTATGTGCCTGCCCATCGAAAGCGTGATGCCCTTTGAGATGGGTGTTGGGGGCTTAATTTTGCCTAGACCAGCATTTGATGACTTGCGAAATTCGGAGGTGTGGGGGACTTGTGAACTGTTTGTCCCTCATGTGGTAACTTGCCTCATGAAGATTATAGATATTTTAATGGCAAGAACAAAGACAACTACTCGTCTGCCCTAGGGTGAGAACATCACCATAAGGGTGAATKAGTCGGAACTCATTCCCTGTCAGGAGGGCAAAAGTGATCCACCATCGGAGGCTGAGGACCACTCCGATTCTGAAAAGAACTTGGAAGACAATGATGAGGTTGATACCGGCCCGTCAGGCCGGGCTGTGTCTTCTACTTAAGAATCTCAAGGGGAGAGAGTCGGTGATTTGTCACCGAATTCTAGTGGCTCTACGAGTAGCAGCAGTTCCTCAAGTAGTGAAGAAAGTACATCCAATGCCGCTCCTAACCAGAGATCGGGTGATGATGACGACGTCGGATCGTCTGGCCAGGACAATGAGTCTAACCACGTCGAGTGGTATGTTCCGAAGGGTGAAGAGACTCCCGAGAACATGTTGATATCGGTGAAGTCTCACCGCAAGCTTCGTGACATGGCTTTTACTCTTCGCCACGATTTTCATTTACCTCCCAGTCAGAAGTTCATCGTCCCCAAAGTGGGACAGTCAGTCTGCGACTGTCCCTTTGGGTATTATCCCCTCTATCTGGAGGTGATGGATTATGGTGTTCGTCCTACTCTTAATACTTTCATTGGGAAGGTATTGCGGACATATGGTATCAAAGTGTTCCAACTTACTCCTAATTCATTTCTTCATTTTCTTAATTACATAGTTACATGTGCAGTGAAGAATTGGGAACCGTCAGTTAATGTGTTTTTGCGCCTTCACCAATTAGGGAAGGTCACCCAAGGCTGCAAGTGGGGTTGGTATAGGCTTGGCAACGCAAGAGGTAAGATGACAGTTTATGATAAACSCAACAAAGCAAGGCCGTGAAAGAATGAGTTTTACTTCTTTCGGATTCCTCAATTTAATTCGTTCAGTGAGAGAGAGCAAGTGAGAGAGAGCAAAAAGTTMCCCATAATGTCTTGAACCAAATCAATAACTCTCCAAAGTTTCTGTGGAGCATCGATGCTCGGTCTCTTCACCCCATGACCAGCGAAGAGATTCAACAGTTTGCCGCCTTAGGTGAGAAAGATGGCTCTGAAATAATTCCAGAAGAACATTGGCGGGTAACTGGCAWMACCAAAAAGCCAAAGCCCAAAATGATCCCAAAGATATGGATGTCTCTGCATCAATGGTATAGGGATCCGCTTTTTCTGGAGGCATATTAGTAGGTTGGCGTGAATGATGGGGCTAGAGGTAGTGTTGTGGTGTTCAGGGTAGTACCCGTATTTTGATTTTTTGATTCTGATACCTGTGTTCTTGTCTACAGATATTGCAAGGAAATACTACCCGACCACCAAAAAGGCATGGACGAGTTGGCTTATTATGCTGAGTTGAAAGAGCACCGTCTCAAGACTCGAGAAGAGAAAACAGATGAAAACAAGGTTTGCCACCCAATCCTCTTTGCATATTCGGTCTGATAGGCATATTCGTCTTCAAATTTTTGAAGTCAAAAAGGCAGTTAAATGTACAACTTCATATTCGACCTAACCATAGTGGTCGAATGAGTTGGTTCAAATAAAATAAATTTGACTACTCAATTTTTTGAGTCGAATAGGGAGTTGGGTATCTTACTTAAAGGAGTGCTTCAGTCGACTCGAAGCTTCCCTTTGTAAAATATACAACTCCTTATTCGACCTAAACCATATGGTCGAATAAGTTAAGTCGAATGATTGTATTCGACTTCTCAATTTTTGAGTCGAATAGGGGAGTTGGGTATCTTACTTAAGTAGTGCTTCAGTCGAATCAAGCCCCCTTCTGTAAAAGTACAACCCTTATTCGACCTAAACATTATTGGTCGAATGAGTTAGTCAAATGACTGTATTCGACTTCTCAATTTGAGTTGAATAGAGAGTTGGGTATCTTACTTAGAGGTGCTTCAGTCGAATCGAAGCCTCCCTTTGGTAAAATATACAACTCTATTCGACTTACCATATTGGTCGAATAGTTGAGTCGAAATGACTGTATTCGACTTCTCAATTTTTGAGTTCGAATAGGAGATTGGGTATCTTACTTTAGGAGTGCTTCAGTCGAATCGAAGCCTCCCTTTGTAAAACATACAACTCCTTATTCGACCGAACCATATTGGTCGAAATAAGTTGAGTCGAAGAAGCTGTATTTACTACTCATTTTTGAGTCGAATAGGAGTTGGGTATCTTACTTAGAGGAGTGCTTTAGTCGAATCGAAGCCTCCCTTTGTAAAAGTGTACAACTCCTTATTCGACCTAACCATATGTGTCAAATAAGTTGAATCGAATGCTATTTCGAATTTCTCAATTTTTGAGTCGAATAGGTTGGGTATCTTACTTAGAAGAGTGCTTCAGTCGAATCGAAGCCTCCCTTTGTAAAAATATAACTCCTTATTCGACCTAACCACTATTGTCGAATAGGTTGTACGAAGACTTATTCACTTCTCAATTTTTGAGTCGAATAGGGAGTTGGGTATCTTACTTAGAGGAGTGCTTCAGTCGAATCGAAGCCTCCCTTTGTAAAACATACAACTCCTTATTCGACCGAAACCTATTGGTCAAAAAGTTGAGTCGAATGACTGTATTTGACTCTCAATTTTTGAGTCGAATAGGGGTGGTACGTACTTATGAGGAGTGCTTTCAGTCGAATCGAAGCCTCCCTTTGTAAAAGTACAACTCCTTATTCGACCTAACCATATTGGTCAAATAAGTTGAGTCGAATGACTATATTTGACTTCTCAATTTTTGAGTCGAATAGGTTGGGTATCTTACTTAGAAGGTGCTCAGTCGAATCAAGCCTCCCTTTGTAAAATACAACTCCTTATTCGACCTAACCATATTGGTCGAATAGTTGAGTCGAAGACTGTATTCCACTTCTCATTTTTGAGTCGAATAGGGTTGTATCTTACTTAGAGGAGTGCTTCAGTCGAATCGAAGCCTCCCTTTGTAAAATATACAACTCCTTATTCGACCTAACCATATTGGTCGAATAAGTTGAGTCGAATGACTGTATTCGACTTTTGTAGCTAATGTGTAAAACTTAACCAACAATTTATTCTGGTGTGTTCTCCAGAAGAAAACATCAAGAGTGGCGAGAGAGAAGGTAGAGAGACCAGAAGGTTCTTCAAAGAAAACTGCGAAGGAACCAAAGAAAGATCTTAATGATCAGAGGAAGAAAAAAGATCACGGAGCTGACGATAAGAAGAAGAAAAAAGACCACGGGGCCTATTCTGTGGTTAAGCGAAAAGATAGGGATTTGACTGCGGGTGATGAGTCAAAGTCCCATAAATCGAAGTAGCAGAAGAAAAACAAATCTGATGTTACTATGGTTGACGCTGCTGCTGCTGAGGGGGTCGAGGTAGATTTAGACCCCTATAGTTCAACGGATCCTCATGTCAAGAAAGCCTCTGCGGTTGACACTTTGAGGATTTCGGAGGCATCCAAGAAAGGAGAAAAGAAAAAGAAAAATTCGAGCCAATTGCCTCCGGGTGCTGGAGAACAGGCAGCTGGTAGTTCCGTTGTTCAGTTGGTAGCAGAAGTCTTTCAAGGCAGTGGGACTYTTGAACCAATTGTGACAGATCCGGGCCACCGAGAGGGTAAGTAACCAGTAACTCAGTCGGACGCTGATATCGACCAAGATGAAGATYACCCAGAAAGGCATCAGAAAATCGAGGACTACCATGCTTGGTACCCTATCCCTTTGGAAAATTCAACTCTTGTTAACAGTTTCGATGAAATGGATTTAGAGGCATTTGATGCCAACCCTTCGATGGATCCTCCTCTTCTTTGTCCAAACCCTGAAAAAGCAACCCAACCTATCCGTCGGGGGAAGCTTCCTAACTTTGACCTGACAAAAGGCTTCAAGAGGTTCTTTCGTCAGAGAAACGCCCAACTGGAGAGGGAGCTTCGGGAAGACGAGAAGATGGATAATTATTATCTTGCAGAGGAAGGCGAATCATCCTTGGGTGATTCCAAGAAGTTCAGCTGGAAGGATCGTCGTAGCATAATTACCCAGGTGACTGGCCTCATTCCAAAAGCCTACAAGGACACCCTTCATGGTTGAGAGAAAGGCCACGTCGGTCCTTTCTTCGGATTATTTGTCGAGGTAAACCTCTCGTCTCTTCGATCGAATTTCTGACTTGATTCTACAGTAATAACTCCTATCCGTATGTCTTACAAGGACTTGCTAGACTGGACTCCTTTGTAAAGAAGGCGAGGCATGATCGTCGAGAGGCGAAAAAGAGGATTTGCAGCCATGACAACTGCCACGAACTACATCAAGGAGCAGACTAAGTTTGTCATTGTCGAAAGGCAGTGTCAGGATATGCTGGCTACTCGTCTCCATTCCCTCAACTTCTCGTACAATTGGGCTTTAAGGGAGATCCTTAAAATGAAAAAGGCCAATGAAGCCTTCTCTCAGGCGAAGCAGGTCCTTGATGACGAGATGGATGCTAAGGTCGCCGAAGGGATCAAAGAGAAGCTGTTGTCATCTTGCAAGGACGAAATCGACAGGCAGGTCAATGATCAGGTTAATGAGGTAGAATCCAAGATACAACAAGACTTGGAAAACAAGGAGACCAGAGCTTCGAATGTTGAAACTCAGCAGCTACTGCTGAAGGCCAAGTGTTTGCCTTAAACTTGCAGTTTGAGGAACTGAGGAAGGCCGCCCGTTCAGCTAGGATCCAAGGCTTCCGAGATATGAGGAAGATGGTTCGTCAGGCGTGGGTCGATCTACCCAAGCAGATGAACCTGATGTGCTTGGAGGAAAGAATCGATCACCAGATCGATGAAGTTGGTCATGKTGTTGCTAAGGCTGCTGCAGAGAAGGCTGGACGAACTATTGCTGATCTCCCTGGCCTCCTGCCGAATATAAGTGCAACTCCCTTGAGGTCGATTCATCCAGCTCATCCGAATATGATTCTTCTGAATCAGGCTCAAGATCTGAAGAAGAGAAAGAAGAAGATGGTGCTGTCTCGAAACCCGATGTTGATCAAGCAAAGGACCAAGAAATAGCTGACAACGAGCAGTCCAAAGATGGCAAAGTTGAAGGCCAACCAAAGGACGGAGAAGTTGTCGAGACTGAGGGAGCCACCGCCTAATTTAATCCTCTGTTGCTGAATCCATCCTTTTGTAACTTGAATATTTATAATTTTCGTTGAACTTGATATCCATTGTGGTTTTTGATGAATATTTGTGGAGTGATGTTTTCGTCGGTCATAAGATTGATGAGTCACTCGTTTGAATTGTACATTTTGTTTTTGGAAGAGTGATGTTTTCGTCAGTAATGGGATTGACGAGTCACTCGTTTGGCCCCTTTGCTATGTTGATTTGATAAGTGCAAAGTTGGCAAGTGTAGATTCGTAGTTGCGATAATTTTTAAGCTTTTCTTCATGCTTAGGTGTGTCCGTAGTTCCCCAAGATTTTTTAGGCAGCGAATCTCCCATAGAATAGGGATTTTCTGGGTTGTCTCATTCGACAATTGCTAGGCAAAGGTCCAAGATTACTTGATCTTTGAATTTGATTGGCTTAAGACCCATTAGGGGGGTTAGGTTAATCAATAATATATTGATTGCCCTTAATTTCGGAGGTTTATTTTACCCATGAAGYCATCGAAAAGCTAATTGTGCAATGTGAATAGGCTTCCGTCAAATAGGTCGAATCAATATCGACCCCTATAAGATACACAACCCCATATTCGACTTGCCTCATTAGGTCGAAGGAGTCGAAGTTGAATAATTTTACTCGACTTCCATTACTTGAGTCGAATAGAGAAAATAGTTTACTTAGGTGAAAGCTTCAGTCGAATCGAAACCTCACTTTGTAAAATATACAACTCCGTCTTCGACCTACCCCATAAGGTCAAGAGATGCAAAATCGAATGATGTTAGTCGACTTCTATTTTGCGAGTCGAATAGGATAAATATTTTACCTAGGTGAGAGCTTCAGTCGAATCGAAACCTCCCTTTGTAAAATAWACAACTCCGTTTCGACCTAACCCGTAAGGTCGAAAGAGTAGAGTATGTAGGCAAAATTTCTAAGTTTAAATGATTTTTCATGATTGATTGACTTAACACCTAGTAGGGGTGTTGAGTCAATCAATCATACTAATTGCCCTTGAACTTGGAGATTTTGCCTCCTAATGTCTATATCCTGATTTGAGGGGCCATTCGACTTACTCTCAACGGGAAGACTTACATTACCTTCTGCCCTTAAGCAAGGGTCTTTCAACTGCTTTTTAACGGAAAGACTTACGTTAAATTATGCCCTTAAGCAAGGGTCTTTCGACTGCTTTTTAAAGAAAAGACTTACGTTAAATTTTGCCCTTAAGCAAGGGTCTTTCAACTGATTTTTAAAGGAAAGGCTTACGTTAAATTTTGCCCTTAAGCAAGGGTCTTTCGACAGCTTTTTAACGGAAAGGCTTACGTTACAGTCTGCCCTTTAGGAAGGGTCTTTCGACTAAGGGTCTTTTTAAAGGAAAGGCTTACGTCAGATGCCTTAAAGTAAAGGACTTAACGAAGTAGTGTAGAGAGAATCTGTAGTGGGTTTCATTCATCTTAGGAATCTAGTACATGAAACAGAACTGCAACTAGAAAGACTTACATGTAAAATTTCTTGATATTCTCAGAGTTCCAAGTCCTAGGTATAGGTCGACCATCCATAGCATCCAATAAGAAAGTGCCTTCTCGCAACACCTCTACAATCTTGTAGGGTCCTTCCCAATTAGGTGTCAATTTACCATCTTCCTTGTGTCTGCCAACAGCCTCAATCTTTCTCAGCACCAAGTCGCCCAACCCCATAGGTCGTAGGCCAACTCACTTGTTGTGCTCTCGAGACATTCGCAATTTATAGAGCTGCTGTCGAAGCAGGGCATTGCCCCTTGTTTCAGGCACCAGGCCCAAATTGTGATGTAGGGCGGCCCAATTAGCATGTTCGTCATACATCATGACTCGGAGTGTTGGCTCGTAAATTTCAATTTGTTGGACCCATAGACGAGTATAAAGGGGGTCTCGCAGTTGAGCCCTTCTCCGTGGTCCGAATGGACCAGAGCACGTTGTACAATTCTTCAGCCCACAGCCCTTTAGCATGGTCTAACTTTTTCTTAATCCCTGAATTGATGGTTTTGTTGAAGGCCTCTACCTGTCCATTGGCCTGCGGATGAGCAACTGAAGCAAAATGTCCTGCGATTCCAGCCTCCTTAAGCCAATCCACGAGCTTGGAACACTCAAACTGGGGCCCATTATCGAAGACCATTGATCGTGGCACACCGAAACGCGTGATGATGTTCTTCCAGATGAAATTTTTGACATCCGCTGTCTTGATGCCCCGGACTGGCTCAGCTTCGACCCACTTAGTAAAATAGTCAACCGCAATAAGCACATACTTCCGCTGCCCTGATGTTTTCGGGAATGAACCAAGTATATCCATCCCCCATTTGGCAAATGGAAGTGGTGAAAGCATCGGGGTCAATGGATTGGCTGGCTTTCGCGGAATGTTAGCATGGATTRGACATTTGACACCTTTTCTGACCAAGGTCTCTACATCCTTACGAATCGTAGGCCAGAAATAACCAGTCCTCAAGGCTTTCTCAGCCAATGCTCGTGCGCCGATATGTTAGTCGCAATAGCCTTCATGAATATCCTCCAATATCTCTGCTCCCTTCTCAGGGGTTACACACTTTTGCAGGYGGTGGCTATAAAACTTCTTATAAATATGTCCATTCCAAAGAACGAACCATGATGATTGTGCTTTGACTCGCTTGGCTTGATTTGAATCAGATGGTAGAACACCATTTACCATGTATTCGGTGAAATCATTCATCCTAGTATTGCTTCGATCGATGAAATTGGACACTTCCATGTCGTCAATACTCTTGGAGTTTTTGACTTCCCAAAACACCGTGCGAGGAGCATTTCCAGTAGCTGAACTGGCAAGCTTTGATAGTGCATCCGCTTGATTGTTCTCGGATCTCGGGACTTGAAGTAGCATAAAGTTGTCCAATTCCTTAATCTCACCTTTTACCATCTCCAAATACTTGGCCATATTCTGATCTCTTGCCTCGTAGTCCCCATTCACCTGACTGACGATCAATTGGGAATCAGACATGGCTTCTATTCGCCGTGCCCCCGCTGCTTTGCATATTTTAATTCCGACAATAAGGGCCTCATATTCGACTTCATTGTTGGTCGTTTGAAAGTTGAACTTCATAGCATATTCATAAATGTCCCCTTCGGGAGATCGGCATTGTATACCCGCTCCACATTTGTCTTGGGTAGCAGATCCATTGACGAATAACTTCCATACGTTGGATGTACCCTCTTGTTGGGGAGGTTTAGTGAGCTCGACAATGAAATCAGCCAGAGCCTGCCCCTTGATCGCTCTTCTTGGTTCGTAAGTAATGTCGTAACCATTCAGCCATATTTCCCATTTTAGCATTCTCCCAGATGCTTCCAGGCGGGTGAGAGAATCTTTTATCGGCTGATCGGTGTAGACCACTATTCGGTGAGCAGCAAAATATGCCTTGAGTTTCTGACTTGCCTTCAAAAGAGCGAGACTGAACTTTTCAGGAGTTGGATATCTCACTTCGGCATTTTGCAAGACATGGCTGARGAAATATATCGGAAGTTGAACACCCTCCCTCTCGGCTACTAAGACAGTGGAGACCGCATGATTCGACGCTGCAAGGTAAAGATATAATGTTTCTCCCAATCGGGGACTCACCAGTCWGGGGAGTGTGTGCAAGTGTTCTTTTATCTTGACAAGGGCTTCTTCAGCTTCGGGGGTCCATTCAAACTTGGCATTTTTCTTGATTGTCTTGAAGAAAGCTTGGCACTTGTCATCGGATTTTGATAAAAATCTTCCAAGAGCTGCCAAACAACCGGTGAACTTTTGGACCTCCTTTACATTCCTTGGTGACGACATATCTAGGACTACTTTCACCTTGTCTGGATTGGCTTCAATKCCCCTTTCGTCAACCAAGAAGCCCAGAAACTTGCCCGCCGTTACACCAAATATGCATTTCTTTGGGTTTAGCTTCATTTGAAAATGCCGAAGTGTCTCGAAAGTTTCCTTCAAGTCGGATGGATGGTCACTGAGGAGCTTGCTCTTGATGATCATGTCATCAATGTAAACTTCGACATTCCTGCCCAGCTGCTTAAAGAACACCGCATTTACCAACCTCTGAAAAGTAGCAGGGGCATTCCTCAGACCGAAAAGCATCACCTTGTAACAATACAATCTGTTGTCCGTCATGAAGGCAGTCTTATCTTGATCCTCTGGCTTCATGGGGATCTGATGGAACCCGAAGAAAGCATCGACAGAGCTCATGAGTTGATGACCAGTAGTTACATTAACTAAATTATCAATCTTTGGCAGAGGGAACGGATCCTTAGGGCAAGCTTTGTTTAGATCCATGTAATCAACGCACATCCACCATGTGTTGTTGGGTTTGGGGACCAGTACTACATTCGCCACCCATTCTGGGTATTGACATTCTCGGATAAAGCCGGCATCTAACAACTTTTTGACCTCTTAGTCTGCAACTTTGCTTCGAACTGGCCCTAGATTTCTTTTCTTCTACTTCACTGGTCTTTCCAAAGGATCCACCTGTAGAGAATGTTGGGCTATCGACGGGTCGATTCCCGGCATCTCATCAATCGTTAATGCAAACACATCTTGGAACTCTGTAAGCAATTTCTTAATCTCCTGACTAAGTGCAGGGTCAATCGATCGTCCCACCTTGACAGTTCTCTCTGGCCTGGATGGGTAGAGGATATAATCTTCTGGTGCATCAACTGGTTCAGGCTTTGAAGCCGCCTGATACAACCCATGTACCGCCATCATTTCTTGATGTAGTCCATGAACCATTATTACTTCACCTGATCTCCTCTTCTTTTGAGCGGGTGGATGATCACTAATCTCTTCTTTCTCTTCCCCCCCAGCGAGGGGCTTGAGTGTGGTCAAGTCGCATTCTCTAGCCGCTAGATGATCTCCTCGGATGGACCCAACGGTCTTCTTGTCATCACAGACGAATTTGAGGAGCATCAGATGAGTAACCACCACCTCCTTTACTTGGTTAAGAGTTGGCCTTCCGAGTATAATGTTGTAAGCAGACAACCCCTTAACAACAAGGAATTTCACCTTCACATGCTTACATTTGGTCTTGCTTCCAAGCCTTACAGGTAGAGTCACAATGCCTAAAGGGTGAATCACCTCTCCACCAAATCCAACATTTGGGTGGGTTGCCTTGACCAGATCATCATCATTTTATTTTAACTTTAGAAGATAGTCCCAACTGATTATATCAGACGKACTGCCTGTGTCAATAAGYATTTGACGCACAATCATGTTGGCTACCTTCATTTCTACCACTAGCGGATCATCATGGGGTAGACGAACAGAACCTCTGTCCTTTTCACAGATAAGAACTTCGGGGAATTCGTCCTTCTCTTGGCCGAAGGATTTTTCTGAGAACTTCAAGCTTCTCAAATAATCCTTACTTCCACGGATGGTTGGGCCCCCAGCCGCTAATCCTTCCGAGATCATATGGCAGACTTCWGTGTCCGTCTCGGTTCCATCTTCCTTGAGTGAATCATCCCCCTTTGTCTTCTTGAGTTGTCGTTTGATCAGGCTATCGGGAATCTTTCCCTCGATTGCTAAAGCATCCAAACGCCTTCTCAACACATGACAATCGTTGGTGTAATGACCGATATCCTGATGGAATTTACAATATATGTTTTTGTCTCGAAACTTCATTTCAGCTTTCATGGGTGGAGGATCCTCGATATCAACCTTATCTTTCATATCTTTGTATACAAGGAAAAGATCCTTGGCATATTCGTATCTAGGACCCTTGTCCTCTCTCTTCCGCTTTCTATCCTTGTACTCTTGACGGCTATTCTCTACAGCCCATGTGTCATTCTTCTTCCGTTCACTTCCACCTTTATCTTGATTGGACTTGTGTGTGTTTCCGCCTAATCCTCTGACGGATTGATTCTGGTTAGTCTTGCTCTTCCGAGAGYCGGAACAGACTTCTTCAGCACAGATATAGTTTTCGGCCTCTCGGAGTGCACTCTTCATATCATTGCAATTCTTTTGGGCCATCTCGAACTTGAACCCGCAATCCTCGTGCAAACCACGGAAGAAGCAGTCATAGACAATGTGCTGATCTAGATCTGGAATCTACAGAGCCTCGTTGTTGAATCTCTTAACATAGCTTCGGAGTGATTCGCCACTCCCCTGCTGAATTCTGGCTAAGTGCATGCTACACTTCTTCGGTTGCCGGTTGGCCATGAAATGGTGGAAGAACAACATAGACAACTCGGTGAAATTGTTGATCGATCCCCAAGGTAGACCATTGAACCATTTCTGGGCTACTCCCGAGAGGGTGGCTGGAAAATATCGACACCAGGTGGCATCGTCAGCCGGGGTAGTGAGCATCAGATGCTTGTATAAGGCTAAATGATCATCTGGATCAGACTTTCCATCATACAGGGTGATGGTCGGGAACGTAACTTTCATTTTCGGGGCCAATGTAATAGATGGAGAGAGCGGAGAATGTTGAGAGATGGTTAAGGCTCGTAGCCTCTCGGCCAGAGCCGGATGGTGACTTGCTGGGGAAGGATTGAAATCGTCGGGAGGATACCCCCCTGGATGTGGGGCAGTTGTGTTGTAGTCAGCGGGTGCGTATCCCGGCGACAGTGGATTGCCCCAGATATCATAACACTGTTTGCTTGCCCCCAGATGGGCTTGGTATAACTTGAGCAGATCTGGATCTTGTATAGGAGGGTTTGGACTTACTACTTGAAAGGCGGAGAAAGTGGGGTCTGGCATGACTGGAGAGGAACCGGAACCAGAATGGGCGAGACGAGTGGTGTTCGCCCGCGCCTGCTTCTACGCCTCCAGTAGATACCGTACATCCATCTTGGATGCATTCTACTTCTTGGCTTCAATAATATGCCGTGCATCATCATCGCGAGGAGAGATCGGTCRAGAATGTGATTTATCCGAACCCGAGGGTTCGGACTTGGCTCTTTTGCTTGATCTCCTCGGGCGAGGAGTTCGGTAGTATGGTCTTGACGTGGCTGGCCGATGAGCCGTCGTCTTTGTGAAAGGATGGACCTTCTCCCCAATTGGGGGTTTGTTGATAGGAGTGGGATTTTCGACCTTCGTTGTTTTGAGATGAGGGACTGGAGGAGTTTCGGCACAGTTTGCCATAGTATTCTCCTTCCTCCTAGCCAACTCTATTTGAGCAAGCTGGATTTGAGTCTGCGCAGATTGTGTTTCTTGTAGCTATTGAACAGTCTTGCTTAGAGTCTTGACCATGTCAAGCAGCTTCCGCTGGGTGGATAGATGAGAGTCGTATTCCTGCTGAGTGACATAGCCCTTTTGAGGCTTCGTCTCAGCCTTCTGATCCTCGCTCTCGCCCACCTCATCAATAACTGGCGGTGGAACTGCTTTGTCTTCATCGTCCCGTCTAAAGAGCTAATATCGTGTTTCCTCGATTGTAGGATCTTTACTCATCATGGCTAGACACCTCCCCACAGACGGCGCCAAATGAAGTTACAAGCGTAACGTGGAGAATGAGCTGGATGATTCGAGGGGTATGAATAGGCTCTCCCAAGCCACGTGAGATGGAGTCGATTAGATCACGGACAGACTTGAATGGACGAGTGGGTAGGCGACTGGAGACTCCTTGCTACCTGATGACTGGATGCTGCTCGACTCTTGTGCGAATACACCACCGACCTGAAACAAAGAAGATAATCTTACGAGTATCCTCCCTCCGATGCATAAGTCAGTGAGTGAAAGAGGAGGGGTAAAGAAGGCATAAATGTGGATAGTAGGAAACTCCCTTTTTGCAGTGAAATAGTAAGTAGGATTTGATAGTGGATGAAATGACTGAAGTGTATTAATTGAAATGCAATGAATGATGAATAGTGAATGTCTGGTTGGGAGCTGTGTACTCAAGTATTTATACTGCTCCAAATGGGAGCATCTCCCAACCAGAACATGCCACGTGGCATTAAACCACTGGACAATGTACAGTGGGCTGGCTTTTAGGTGAGCCTAGAAGGAGCCCATTTGCCTGTAGATTGTCTTTTCGAGTTCCCCTTTTTACTACATAATCATTACTGTAACAATTGGCAATTAGTAAAGGTAGGATTATTTAAATATAGGACACGTGTCCTTCCTGTCATAGAGCCATGTGGCAGTACAGGTAGGTGATAGATCACCATAATGAAGCCAACACATATGATAAGGTTGCCTGATCACCTTTTCAAAGGACACGTGGRAGCCTATAAGGATGCCACATCACAAGTATACTTAAATTTAAATACAATTATAGGGTATCATTTTAAAGACATAAAATATGTTTATTGCATTATAAACATAACTTTGTGACTTTGCAAACTATGTTGTATACGCAATAAATTAAATTTTTATTTCAATTGCCAAAAATTGGAGTGGATGACTTCAAAAGAAAAGGCAAAGCTACAACATATAAAATTTATAACTACTCCATAATAATTCCAAACAAACTAAATTCACTTTGCTACTCCGTAATAAGTGAATGATGTAAGGATTTTATACTCCCTTTTTAGAGTCTTTTTCTAGCATTTTTTTCGTAGTTTTGAGTTAGTTTTTTCTTTGTTTTGAGTCATTTTCCTCATTTCTTTCTCTAACCTTCTAACAGTCGCTTTTAGCGTTTTTGCCACCTTTTCTCTTTTGTTTTGATCGGTTTTGCAGGTACTCATTTGATTAATAAGTTTAGGAGTTGTCTTGACACACTTTGGATTGTTCGAAGCTCGGGATTATAGATCGTGTCACCTTTGGTGAAGTATTTGAGCGCTTTAGACACTTTTGGATATGTTAGGCAACTTCAATCGAGTATAATGTTCAACACAATTATCATTTTTATGTGATTCCAATTGGAGGTAAACATTCATTTTGTTAGCTTTGAAACAACTTGTTATATGCCTGATACCTATGTAAAATGAAGAAGTTATGGTCGTTTCTTTTCTGTTCACAGTGCAGTTTGGCAGTAGCGTCCAGTAACGCCCCGCTACCCAGGAGCTTCTAGGCGCTACTCCCATTTTTTTACATTTTTTGAGATCTCTGGATATGCGGCCAAGAGTAGCACCCGCTTCTAGGCGCTACTCAGGGATAGCGGGCGCTACCCAAACACTACTCTTCATCAATGGCTTTTCTCGAATTTTCACTTTTGGCTTTTGTTTTTCTTTTCCTTTTTATTTTTCATTGGCTGGTCACATACTCCCACTTGAGGGGGTATTTGGACCACACAGCTCACATTATTGTAATATACACTCTAGCTTTTAGTTTTTCTCTCTTAGTTTTTGTATTTTTGCTTTCACATTAGCTTAGCACTATCCTTCATCTTCAACCTTGGTCCTCTTACATTACGGAAGCTTTGTACTTGGAATTCTTGCACCAAATTTTATATTCAAGGTCTAGTAACTATTCTCTATCTCTTGCACTTCTTTAATTTCATTTTGGTTAAGTATTTTATGAATTGATTTTTTTGGGGTTTTTTATGAGATTTTCTTATCTTTACATATAACTTTAGATCTTGTGGTTTAGATTGTTAAATATGGATGTTATTATGTTTTTAAGCATGTGTGAGTAGTTTACTTGCTAGGGTTTGGCGAAACCCTCATTTCACCATGTGACTTCCWTTACTTGCTTAAGGTTTATGCTTGTTTTTGCCATGACTTGTGTGCTTAGGATGTACAATTGCTAATTATCATGCTAGCTACCATGATAGTTTTACTATACTAGGGACCTTTGACGAAGGAACGAGAGTTGATCTCTTAAGTGAACTCCTCCTAYCTAGTTAGATGAAGGAACCATGAGAATATGGGTCATTTTCAATGGCAGTGACATCAAGGTATTGAATTGCAAAGTGAGCATTACACATAAGTTGCAACTTTTTAATAAATCATAAAAGGTCGCACATTCTTCAATTATCAAGGGTTAAATGGCGGTTTGTGACATGTAAATATGTTCTCGTTGAATCTATCTCTAAGCTATCTTTGGAATCTCGATAAAACTGTGGCTTATATTTGGTCCCACACTTGCACATGTCTCTTCAAACTTTCCTGTGTTTATAATTTTTTCAAACTAGGCTTAAAATTGAAAACTAGTTATTTCCTAATTTTTTTTAATTAATCTCTACTTGTGGATTTATAGGTGAAATCATCTTCTAATAATCTAGGTAAAGGAATGAACGGTTCACTTCCAAGATCTGTGAATTAGTTGAGCATCTAATTCTTCTTCATTCTATAGTCACATTATCCTAGTCACATCATCCGCGTGCAGCTGCAACATCTGCTAATCTTCCACCAGTCGCAAGTGCACCATCTAATTTTATCTCCATTCTAAAGTCACTTTGATATTTTCCTTTTGGGTTGACTCTTTGATGATAATCGCGATGCTAAATTTATTATAGCTTAAAATTTTAAATTCACTATATTTATGGATTGTTATGCAGTGCCCTCATAAACAAAACATTAAAAGTAACTAACAGTAAGACATGATGTTGTTCTTGATGCTGGTGCTTTGCTCCGTCCTTAGCTTCCTGTCATTGTTGCTGTCATTTTTGTTGCTCTTGCCATTCCTATTGCTCCTCACTGCGGTTTTTATGCTTTGTTGTTGTTGTTGTTGTTGTTGTTGTTGTTGTTGTTGTTGTTGTTGTTGTTGTTGTTGTTGTTGTTGTTGTTGTTGTTGTTGTTGTTGTTGTNTTGTTGTTGTTGTTGTTGTTGTTGTTGTTGTTGTTGTTGTTGTTGTTGTTGTTGTTGTTGTTGTTGTTGTTGTTGTTGTTGTTGTTGTTGTTGTCGTCGTCGTCGTTGTTGTACCGCTCTACTGCTATTGTTGCATACTAATGTCTTGTTGTTTGTTGCAGCCCTTTGATAGTTTGCCAGCAATTTAATTACACTCATTCTTAGCTATTGAATTTACTTTGTGCAGAAAGCAATACTTTTACGGACATATGATCCTTTTGAAAGAGATGCAACACTAATTAATGAAACTTTGAGTGCATGGAGGAAAGGACAAATGGATGAAGTTGGACTTCACATGGCGCACCAAATTTTTTTTACGTAGCATTATCAATGATCCATGTCTTTAGTTTTAGGGCTTCAGCATTTTACTGAAATATTTGAAGACGTATAGGGTTTATTATTATTTTTCATAATTTGTTGTATGTTGACTCACTAGTTTTGATGATCACAAACACTGTCTTTGTTGTACCTTAGAGTTATTATTGTTGATATATTTTGGTGCATATACACTTGTTGTGTTATCTGATATCCTTACAAGTTGCTAGAGACATTGAACTACCTTGGATAATTGTAACACGAACAAGATACAAGCAAGAAGATGTCGAGTTAACATTATTTTTTTCAGATTTTCTTGCAAGTGTTGTTATGACATTTGGAAGTGCTTGATTTGCTAAGTCTAAATTATTCTCAAGACGAAACAGTTTCGGATACAATATTGAAAAAGATTTGAGAAGAATATGTTTTTGAAATATTAAACGTGCTTTTTTTTTATTTCACAATAAAAGTATTTTGAAAAATATTTTCTCAAAAATATATTGTTTTCATTTTGGTAAAAATTTGGAAGATAAAATCAAAATAATTGAATTGAGGTAAAATGTGTTTTGTAATTGATTTTTACTGATTCTCATCGAGTTCATTTTATTGTCTTGTTTATTGAGATCTTTCAGGACTTTATTAACATAGAACAAAAATCTCAATTGGTATGCGAATCATTGGGAAAAAATAGAGAGTCATTGTTKAGCCATGGAAAAGAGTTTGAGAAACACTTTTAGACTTAACTTTCTTGCTTTCTGAGTTTATGTCGTGGTTCACATAGGATATATTATTTTGGCCTCTAAAACTCCACTGAGTTCTTGAGATAATCTGGTGTAAATTTTCTTACTTTGTTTTGTAAGGTTGGGGTACGGGTGTACTCGAGTTTAACAATTGTTGGAGTAAACGGTTGGGGTTGTGTCTTGTCTTCTACAATTAAGCGCAAGAGTGGCTTGTAATCTAGACGTACGTTTCAAGTGCGTTTTAATAGTAAAAGTTAGATATCCTACAAGGGTAGGCAGGGAGTAGACCTATGAGTTTGGGTCGAACTTCGTAAAAAATTTTGTCTCATTTATTTTTTCTGCACTTTAATTACGTATTACGAAGCTGTTTCCCAACCTGTTTCATTAATATTGATCTAATAATTTCACTTGGCTAATTTCACTTAAACTATTCAAGATCTTTTGAACCGATCCTTAATCGCTGCAAGTTTCAAAAAGTTGGGGGTATTTCCGCAATTTGGTCGAGTACTTAATRCKCCCCCCCCCCCTCCTCAAGTACTTTTAGATGTGTTTACATTGTACAAAACTTGAATCTTTTTATTATCAATGAAATGAAATTTATAAAAATAATTAGCGCATTTAAAATACTTTTAATGTATATATATAATTCAATAAAATAAAACAGAATTATATATTTAATTTATATAATACAATAATATATGATGCATGCGGTTATGTTAAAATTTGAATCATATAATTTGACTATATGATGCGGGTATCATAAAAAAAACCGCAGTATATAATTGGTTTATATGATGCGGTTCTAAAAAATAACCGCAGCATATGAAAAAAACCTCATATATGCAGCACCCTGAACTGTTGCAGTTCAAAACCGCAACATATGTGTGGGATTTAACCGCAGCATATGAGGTTTTTTCTGCTAGTGTATTTTGTTTTATGCACTTTTGACTTAGCTCAAATGCACTTGATTAACTAGCAACTTGAAAATCCTTAACAAAAAATAATAACAAAAAACCTAGCTACATGAAATAGTTGGTTTAACTAACTAAACTGTTTGGTGAATAGTTGTGAGCTTCAGTTATTTCTAAATACTAGCCGTTGCACCGCACGGTGCCTCGGACAGGTTGTTTAATGTTAGTGTAACGAATAAACTGTTTCCTCATAAATTCAATGCACGATTGATATTACAATGTTGAGTAGACCGTTAGTACCACTAAAATTATGAATGTATATAATCATATCAACAAAACTAAACATCTAAAAACTAACTACATCTAGTTAAAAAAAAACCTACAAGAGATTTTGATCTTCTAATAAAATTCCATCAATTGAAGAGATGGTGTCACTACCAAAATCTGTGCACTCGATCTTCCGGTTACAGAATTCTTTTGCACGAGGTCACGTAAAATTAATTGTAAGGATACAGATGCAGTACCCATCATACTTTGGCAATCCACTGCAAATATAAGTGAAACCATATGAATCAATATCTCAATTCTATAGTTAATCAAAGAAAATAAATTTAAAACGTAGATGACATATTCGCATATCATACTGGAAATTCACAAAGGACAATGTATTTGGCTACTTGCATCAAATACAATGGTCCCCTTGAAATTTAGCTTATTTCTCTTTATRCTGAAATCAAACAAGAAAATATTTCAAAAATTACGGCCAAAATACTACTCCCTCCGTTCCTTGAAGTTCCTACCACTTCCCTCATTTGGACGTTCCTTGAAGTTCCTACCACTCCCACTTTATTCCATTTTAGGAAACTTTATATTTTTTTTAATTGTAGTGGTCCACCATGTGGAACCCATCATACCACTTGCAATACACTCATGTGTATTAAACAATGTAATTTTCTTTGTTTCTCTCTCCAATCTAAATCTACCTTATAACCCCACTTCTCATATTATATTAGTTTCCATATTTTACACCCAAATAGTGTATGGTAGGAATTTCAAAGAACAGAGGGAGTACAGCGAATTCTAGCCAATAATTGTCAAAGTGATGAACAAGGCCACTAAATTAAATACTACTACATGTCTTCCATTTTCTATGTACTCGGATCTAAAATCATCCATCCCTCATTCCATTTTTCTCAACTATAGAAGAGAGATTTAAAAGAAAAGAACAACGATAGCAGTCATAGCACACAACAACAAATGAATCAAAGCCATTGAATCATTTTATGTTAGAATAGCCATTGTCTATCCTTAGTTCATCAAATAGCATTGAGATCCGATTAGAAGCAGTAATAATATTCAGCTAGTTGTATGCACCTTGTAAGTTTCTAAGGGATCATCTTCATGAGGTAATTAGTACAAAAGCAATGTCAGAGAAAATGAACAAAAAGGGTATAAAGGGGCATAAAAAAATGAAATACAAATTCTCATCGAATGAAACTTTCAGTTCAACTGAACATGAGCATAAAAAATTACTACTACAATAAATTAGAATGCAACTAATGATGCCGGAATGTCAGATATAACGGAAGGAAGAAACGTGGAAAAGATCTCATAAAAGGATGGAGTTTCTAAATCTAGAAAGGAAAAGGTTAAAACTAAGATCACATGGCAACGATCTCGTGACTAAGCTTTTCTATGACAAAGATCATTTCCTAAAATCATAAAGCATTTACAATGATCCTAGTGCAAAACCTAACAAAGACTATAACTTTAGCATCATGATTTACAAAGCTAGCAACTATAAAACAAAGCATCAGTCTCTTTTGGGCACCAACCCCAATAATTCACGCATTAGAGAACCAAATTGATGCCATGAGATTACCACCAATAGCAGCAAGGGTAGATAAACACGAAAACAAGGGTGTTATCATAATAACAGAATAGCATCAGTGCACCACAAATTATGCATGCATTAGGGAACCTTTGTGTTATGAGAAGCAAATAAATGCCATGAGATTAAGGGGGATGGCTGGGGCCGCAACTCATAGGAGCACAAGCAAATTAAATAAACAAAGAACATCACTATATAACCAAGAGATGCTAACCTGCACACTTGCTGCWWWWARAATGTCTAATTAATATTATATTGGTAGTATWACMGTTTGTCTTCAGCCTTGTGCATTTTATTAGCTGATAAGTTTGGATTTAAATTTAACAAGAACATATACAATGAGATTCAGCATTTGTGACATCAATCTCTCCTAGATGATCCAAGTCAGTCCTTACTGCAGAAAAGTGTCCAATAAATAATGTCGACAAAGGCTAGACACATTCGGAGCAAATTTTGTTCCCAAAATTAGAGCCAAGAACCCTTTTAGCATACAATTTTTAATCATATCAGAATATTGTAATCATACAACATTGTAGGCTTCAAATGGGATCAAAATTATTGTTGAATTCAAAAGATGTACAAATGATAGATAATTTTCAACCAAACACAACACATGCAGAGTAGCGAGCAACAAGAAAACAGGCACAACACAATATAGTGGTTGAAAGCATGTGAACGGTGCAAGCCTATTTTAGACATCATAAGAGTATTACACGGTGAAACCATGAAAGGTGCACAAATTAAAAATCAGTCTTTATTAATTTTGAAGTGCAGAACCAACGTGCAATATCAATCAGCAACTCATGCAAGTATGCAACCATTTTTTATTAAATAAGCAAATCCAAACACCCACTTTTCACTAACTAACAAACAGATCATGAAAAAGAATCCCAAATTAAGAAACAGTGCATAGAATACAATTAGACTACCTTAGAAACAGCATGCTGTAGGTCATCAAGCTTAACAAGCTTCGGAGATATGATTCAATCGCCGGAAGGAAACAGGGCCCCTGCATAACAGAGATCACTCATTTCAGCAATAGTGACTAAGTAGAATATGGAAGGATGATGATTGAAAAGTGTACAACTTAAAATTGTTAATTGTATGTAGTCCGCGCGTATGCATAATAATAGATATGAACTATGATGTACAAATTTGACAATTCAAACGAAAGAAGCACAACAGAAGTTTCTCTTGAAAGCAGTTTGCTTTGATTTATCACTCCCTATATATTCTAATGTTTAATTGAAATTTTGATCCTATATGATCCTATATTTCTTTGGATCATCAGTGGTTAAGTCATCCTATTTCATTTGCAATCATTGAAGAGGTGAATCGGTAATTTACATTAATAAGCACGATATAATATAGTCCCAAAAATCAGAGAAGAGTAAAACATCGCGAGTAAAATAAAGATCTACTTTGCTATCATGCTTTAGTTTCAAATTATTTTGTTATTTAATTTCGATAAACCAAGACACTGGCATTCAAATTTTAACCTATGATTTCAGAAAATACCTTAAATTGCATCACTGAAGTCTGAAGGCCCAAAAAGAAAAGCAGAAGTATTATTAAGTCATCAGCCTGAGGAAGGATGGCAATAGTTACTACAATAAGCCCTAATTATAATCGAAAATCAAACTCAATTCCAACAACAKCAAATTCTTTTCTTCATAGTCAGAAAATGCTTTAAATAACTGACTTTCTTCAACTTTAATATCAAAAATTCTGGAACACTAAAATTCCAAGAAAATCAAGAAATTTTGTTATATCAGCATTCAACAATGACGATAACAATAATGTAAGAATACCAAGAAATCAATGAGACCTAAGCAAGATGAGATTAATTTTGATAAACAGAAAAAGAAAACTTGGGAAATTTAAAAGATCAAATAAAGATGACTCACGAAACCAAGCAGTACCAACCGAAGCAACAGAAGTCCCAACTGTAAAGACCACTCTGTGCCTCTCAAATGTATCCTAACAATCCAACAAACCCAATTTCATCAAACAACAATTCAATTCAAACAACAACAACAAATATATTACTATAATGAAATTCAAAAAGAGAAAAAAAGAATGCCCAAATGAAAATTAATGGTTAAAAAGGCATTAAAACAAAAAGGGGAAGTGTTATGGGAATGCATGGCACATGCCTCTCACGTGTCAATTAATTGTCAGTTAGTTGCAAAGTTTGTTGTAATTAGTTGTGATCATAACTAACTCATTATTTGGTTAGTTACTGTTCTATTGAGAAGGGTCTATTAATACTCTTCTTCTTCATTGTATCACAACAACATGAATAATATCACAAACCTTCTCTCGTTTTCTCTCTCTTAAACTCATATTGGYGTTGCCCCAAATATCCAAATTACTCTTTTTCTTTCGTTTTCTTGCTTTATGCTCTGCTTTCGATTGATGTCCTTGCTGSGATTAGATGCAAATAACAGGGAATTACAATCCTGTTACATTGGTATCAGAGCAAAACACCACAAAATCCATCATTTTCTTCTGCAAATTGAGCTTCATTGAGTGGTTAAACTGTGAATTGAATTCAGTTTTGATCATACTCAAATTTTCATTTTAAGCGAGCTGTAAGTGTTTGATAAAAGTTCTGCAAGAATCTTGGGCAAGTAAACTTGTTGCTGGGTAGTTGTAAGCTGGCTCCTGCAGTAACCAAAAGGGTGTCAGCAATGGAGGCTCAATTGCACTCACTTGAGGAGAAGCTTGAGGCTGAGCAAAGAAGGAATCATGAATTCCAGAATAATGTGCTTAGGATGATTCAGGATCTAGGAGAGAGGTTCAGAAGCTCAAGTGAGGATGATAATGCCACTCCTAGGTCTGGAACACCTCAGAATCATCAGCATCATCAACCTAGAATGCTTGGGTATGTGCCTAAACTAGAATTTCCTAAGTTTGATGGCAATAATGTGAGAATGTGGATTAAGAAGTGTAATAAGTACTTTGCATTATGTCATATTGTTGATGAGCAGAAAGTTGATTTGGCTTGTTTGAATATGGTTGATAAGGCTGAGCATTGGATGTCTAGCTATATGTCTAATAGGCACCATGTTGACTGGACTGAGTTTGTGATTGATGTTTCTGCTAGATTTAAGGATGATGTAGGGCAGAATGTTMTTGAAATATTTAATAAATTGCAGCAAACCAGTAGCCTTGAGGTATACATTGATGAATTTGAGCATGTGAAATCAGTATTAATGCGGCAAAGCCATTTCTTGCCTGATTCTTACTTACTTGACAGTTTCATAGCTGGATTAAAGCCTTCTTTGAAACCCTTTGTGAGAGCCTTTAAGCCTACTTCTATCTCTTCTGCAGTGGAGTATGCAAGACTCCAAGAAGAGAGCCTTCAAGCTACACAAACTTACCAAAAACCCTCATATTCATCTTTCACTAAATCTTCTTTCAAGAACCCTTCCATTTCAAACTCTAATTTTCAATCTACCAACTCTTCTTTTCACAAAGCCCATCAAGCCAATTTCTCAAATTCAAACCAAAATCCATCAGTTTCTTCTAATCCATCTGTTTTAGCTTCTAATTCCAATACCCCACTTGCAAAAACCCAAATAAGGCTTACTGCAGCCCAAAGGAGGGAAAAACAGTTGAAAGGGCTTTGTTACTTTTGTGACCAACCCTATGGAAGGAATCATGTTTTTCAATTGAAGGAGGCACAGTTGTTTACAGTTGAGATTCCAGGGGAAAATGATGAAGATGATATTGAAGAGGAGATTGAGGAATTAGCTGAGTTTGTGTTGCCTGAGGTTGAACCATGCATCTCAGTAAATGCATTGTGTGGGAATCATGGGTTCCAGACAATGAGAGTYAATGGATTGGTGGGAAAGGAAGTGTTGCATATTTTGGTGGATTCTGGTAGRACACACAACTTTGTGGATTTGGGTTTGGKAAGGAGGTTGGGYTTAACATTGGAGTCAATTTCTCCACAGGRAGTAGCTGTTGRAGATGGCAACAATCTAGCTTGTCAGTATGCTTGCAAGAATTTTTCTTGGAAGTTACATGATMTAACTTTTGTTTCTGARGTGTTGTTAATTCCCTTGGGAGGATGTGACATGGTGTTGGGTATARAGTGGTTGAGTGCRTTGGGTACTYTYACATGGGATTTTAAGCAGTTGATTATGGAGTTTGATTTTGAGGGCAAACATCATAAGTTGAAAGGGATCCCTCCAAAATCCACAAAGACTAATAACCAAATTTCAGCCAAAGCCATTGATCTTTCCAGTCACTTGTATTTTTTGCAATTGGCTACCCCAGATTACCCTGTACCCAGCTTCTTCAGTCTAAATGCAAATGAAACCCCCTTGCCTGAGAGTGTTTCAGCTCTTTTAAATAAGTATCAAGGAGTGTTTGAAGAACCTAAGTCCCTTCCTCCATCTAGGGGAATCTTTGATCATAGGATACCCTTAGAAGTTGGAGCCAACCCTGTAAACATCAGGCCCTACAGATACCCACTTAAGCAGAAAGATATCATTGAATCCTTGGTGGATGAGATGTTGAGACAAGGTATTATACAAGATAGCTGCAGTCCTTTTGCTTCCCCTGTGGTGTTGGTAGGTAAAAAAGATGGCTCTTGGAGACTATGTGTGGACTATAGGGAATTGAACAAGAAGACTATCAAGGATAAATTTCCTATTCCTGTGGTAGAGGAGTTAATCGATGAATTGGGAAAAGCTCAAGTGTTTAACAAGATTGATTTGAGGTCTGGTTATCACCAACTGAGGATATGTGAGCAAGATGTTTACAAAACTGCTTTCAAGACTCATCATGGTCACTTTGAGTTCTTGGTGATGCCCTTTGGGTTATCAAATGCACCAGCCTCTTTCCAGGCCTGGATGAACCACATTTTCAAGACTCTCTTGAGGAAATGTGTATTGGTCTTTTTTGATGACATTCTAGTTTACAGCACTAGCCTAGAAGATCATGTTCTGCATTTGGAATTAGTCTTTCAATTAATGCAGCAACACACATTATTTGCTAAAGCCAGTAAATGTTTCTTTGCTGCACTTAAGATTGAGTACTTGGGGTATTTCATTTTTGGCAATGGTGTTGAGACTGATCCAAGGAAGATCTCTGCAATCCAGAATTGGCCTGCACCAACTGCTATTAAGGAGCTAAGGGGTTTCCTGGGACTGGGTGGTTATTACAGGAAATTCATTAAACATTATGCTTGGATTAGCAAGCCTTTGACCCAATTGTTAAAGAAAGGAGAATTCTTATGGTCCGCAGAAGCTCAAGAAGCATTTGATGCATTGAAGGTAGCTTTGAGTGCAGCTCCTGTGTTGGGAGTACCTGATTTCACCAAGACTTTTGTGGTGGAGACTGATGCCTCAAGCAAGGGAATTGGGGRAGTGTTAATGCAAGGGGGACATCCCTTGGCATATCTTAGCAAAACCCTTGGTTCAAGGTGGAATAAGTTGTCTGTTTATGAAAGAGAATTATTAGCTGTTGTGACAGCTGTTCAAAAGTGGGAGCAGTATCTTACTGGGCAAAAATTTCTTATAAAGACAGATCAAAAGAGCTTGAAGTGGTTGTTACAACAGAAGGTCTCTACTCCCTTCCAGCAATTTTGGTTATCTAAACTCATGGGGTTTGACTATTCAATTGAATATAGGAGTGGAGTGGAAAATGTGGCTGCAGATGCCCTATCAAGGGTTTCAGGGTCTGAGGTGTTATGTTTAGCCCTTTCTGTCTTGGATTCCAACCTCAATCAGCAAATTCTGGCCAGTTATCAATTGGATCCAAACTATTCTCAAACTTTTTCTAAGTTGCAGCAAGGTGGAGCTGATCTTGTATTTTACCTTTTGGATGGTTTACTAAGGAAGAAAGGGAAATTGGTTATTGGTCCTGATGATTCACTCAAATCCTCTATCTTACAGTGGTTGCACAGCTCCCCTCAAGGAGGTCATTCAGGAAGGGATGGCACTCTTCAAAGAGTGAAGAATTTATTCTATTGGAAAGGTCTCACAACATTTGTTACTCAGTTTGTGAGAAATTGCTTGACTTGCCAAGCACACAAGCATGAAACAGTGGCTTCACCAGGATTGTTACAGCCCTTACCTATTCCATCTGAGGTATGGGTTGATATTTCTATGGATTTCATCTCAGGACTTCCTATTTCTCAAGGAAGATGTCATTTTTGTGGTGGTTGATCGACTAAGCAAGTATGCTCATTCATGTCCTTATCACATCATACTCAGCTGCAGATGTGCACAAACTTATTTGGATCATGTGTTTAAGCTACATGGGTGGCCCAGGTCCATAGTCAGTGACAGAGACACTGTGTTCTTGAGTCAATTTTGGAAGGCCTTGTTCACCATTCAAGAACTGAGTTATTCTATCTTCTGCTTATCATCCACAACAAAGATGGGCAGACAAAAGCTGTTAATAAGTGTTTGGGTACCTATTTGAGGTGTATGTGTAGTGAGCACCCTAAGGATTGGAGTTGTGGTTGGCCTTAGCTGAATGGTGGTACAATACTACTTACCACAATTCAGCTCAAATTACACCCATATGAGGTTGTATACAACCAACCACCACCTTTGCATCTACCCTATTTGCCTGGTGAGACTAGGTGGAAGTTGTGGATAGGTCCTTCAGAGAGAGAAGCCATGGTTAAAATCCTACAATTCCATCTGCAAAGCGCTCAAAATCGAATGAAACTGCAAGCTGACAAAGGAAGAAGTGACAGAGTCTTTGTGGTGGTCGTGGGTCTGGTTGAAGTTGCATCCCTATAGACAACAATCTCTGAGGAGATATGCTAATGAGAAACTTGCACCTAAGTACTTTGGTCCTTTTCAGATTGAAGAAGTAATTGGCAAAGTTGCTTACAGACTTAAGTTGCCCTCTTCTGCCCAAATTCATCCTGTGTTCCATGTTTCTCAATTAAAGTTGTTTAAAGGCAAATTGCCTGCAATCACTCATATTCCATTTTGGATGCAAAATTTGGATCCTGCTACTACTTTACAGCCTGCTGCTATATTGAAAAGAAGATTTATTAAGCATCATAACAATGCAGTGACTCAATTTTTGGTTCAATGGGTGGGATGCCCTCCAGCAGAAGCTACTTGGGAGTTAGCTGATGATTTTGAGAAGAAATTTCCTACATTTGATACATCTCTTCCTTGATCTTGAGGACAAGATCTATCCTTCTGAGGGGGAAGGAATGTTATAGGAATGCATGGCACATGCCTCTCACGTGTCAATTAATTGTCAGTTAGTTGCAAATGTTGTAATTAGTTGTGATCATAACTAACTCATTAGTTGGTTAGTTACTGTTCTATTGAGAAGGGTCTATTAATACTCTTCTTCTTCATTGTATCACAACAACATGAATAATATCACAAACCTTCTCTCGTTTTCTCTCTCTTAAACTCATATTGGGGTTGCCCCAAATATCCAAATTACTCTTTTTCTTTCGTTTTCTTGCTTTATACTCTGTTTTCGATTGATGTCCTTGCTACGATTAGATGCAAATAACAGGGAATTACAATCCTGTTARAGGAAGCTTTACTTTGGTAGAGTAAAAGGTGTCTTGAACAGCAGACCATGAATTAGAAGCTCGTTTCTTCAACTGAGGAATGCTCATTGTCTGATTTGTTAATAATGAAGATCTAAAACTTATCAGAAGAAGAACTCTACATCAACGTAGAATTCGAAAACAAAATGAAATTAAAAAATCAAAATGAATACAGTAGCAAGCAAAGATCAACGAATGAAGAAATGAGATACAAACCTTATCATAAGACGAACTCCAAATCAACCCAAAAAAATTACAACAAATAGAATTTCGAATGCCGTCTTTCAACTTATGAATCCYACATTATCGAGACCTTAGTTTTAAAAAGCGTGAGGCGCTCCGAGGCGCTAAGTGTTAGGATCCTACCCTTTTTCATGTATTTTCCTAAGTCTAGAGTCATGCCTTGTGGGCGCTTCCTGCGCGTTGCCCCCACAAGTGCCTTAGAATTAAGTCTTTAGATGCAGTACGGACTAAGTCCTCTGTGGGTGTCTCCTAGGGGCAAATGTATTCATTTAATTTAACCTCTTTAGGGGGAAGGTGTTATATGAGAAGAATATTTCACACAAGCATTCCTCCTACCCATGCTAATGATTTAATGTCTTTATAGATATTGTGCTTGCATTACATTTTTAGCATTCCAATCCCAAAGTCCCAAACTCAGATACAGATTCCCGAGTCCGGATCCCGCTTAGGGTCGCTTTGACGTAGTCGGCCGTCCTAAGCGCTCGGACGCCCATTTTAAAAGAGAATCGTCTCACYTTGCTGTGTGCTTGTGAGGCCCCGTTTTCGCAAAAAGGCTTACACTTTCGCCTCCAAAGGCTAAAGCGCGCCGCACGCTCCAGCGTCAAAACGCTAGGACTGTGACATTAAGGGTCCCTAGAGCCGAGGCGCTAGGCGCGAGGCGAAGGCGCTAGCTTTTAGGATATGAGGCGCTAATTTTTGCTAAATCCTTTATAGATCAAAAGTAGAACATATATAGTACTCAAAATAATAAAATAGCAATATTATTGAATTCAAATAGATATAAAGAGACATTGTTAATGCTACGCTACCGCAAAAGACTAAAACATATTAAAAATAAAAGAGAGAAGAAGAAAGCAAACATAAGAAACTTGGTTGATGACTTTGTAGGAGTGTAAAACACTAGAAATCATCATCATCATCACACTCCTCGTACTCATCCTCGGCATAATCTCCATCGTTGTCATTGTCTTCCTCCAATTCATCATCATCAAGTTGAACTCTAGAAGTAACATTTGGAGTAGAACTAGTCATAGGAGCTTTCCCTTTGTTAGCTCTTGAAGAAGATCCTCCAACATCCTTTCTTTGTGCTCTAGTGGCATAACTAGGCTCATTGGCCCCGYAAGCTCTACCAACAATATCCCAAGTCAAATCATCATCCCCAAAGACTAATTCCTCTCCATCCGAGTTCTCATCCATTTTACCAACTAACCACTCATTGCTATCATCAATCTCATCCAAAAGAATAGGATCAAGAGTGTCTTTACTATTGTATCGCCGTTTCAAAGCACGATTGTACTTTACAAAAACTGTGTCATTCAATCGACTTTGTGCCAACCGGTTCCTCTTTTTTGTATTAAGCTACAATATTAAAAAATAAATTTTCATTAATAACTTGTATAATTTTTTAGAAATGCAACCAATTTTTTTTTAGTAAAAGTTACTTACATGTTGGAAAACACCCCAATTTCTTTCCCAACCACTTGCACTACAAGTGAGGCTTAGAACACTTACAGCAAAACGTTGGAGGTTAGGGGTTGAGGAACCATAAGAACTCCACCACTCCGCTAAATAKAAGACAAGTTGAAGGTTTAAGTTAGTTCTCACACTTGAAAGAGTGAAGGACAATATAGAAAGTCATAAAAGCTATTACTTGATTAAATTGAACTTAAAAACAAATACCTGGGGATTTTTGCTTCCTTTGCCTAATTGTCATATGATGACCGAAGAGTCTGGTTGTATTTCTATAGGCATCAAGCTCCATTAGTATCTTGTCTTGAACTTCCACTTCCGGAGTTAGCCTCCCAATGCAATCATACAATCCCGTAAGAACTTCTTCACAATTTMCTTGTTCGGGATTGTCATAATATAATTGTGGATTAAGATAATAGTCGATGGCATGCAAAGGCCTATGTAATTGGCTTTCCCATCTTTTATCAATGTACTCAAAGGCTTTCTTATAACGATTTTCTTTGAATGCAAATCTTAGAAATGGCCTCCTTAGCTCTATCCATGGCTTCAATATGTACCCCATTGGTGGCTTCTTTTCACCATCAATCACCTAAGAACTTTAACAAGGGCCCGTCATTTAAGAGCAAAAACATCCTTCCAAAATGTTCTTGCAAAATGATAGAAGCTACTCTCCCACCACCTTCCTTAGCCACCTAGAGAATTCCATCTTGAGAAAGAAGTCACCCTCTTTCTCAAGTTATTCTTTGTCTAGAAATTGAGCAAGAGTATGAAAGAAGTAGCGGAATCTTGTCACCGCCAGCCTTATGATAAGTTTATTGATTAGTAAACCTTCTCATCATATTTACAAGAGAAATTGCTATATATATAGCCATGTAATACAGCATACTCTTTAATGCAATTCAACTTTAGGATTTTTTCCATATCCTCCAACATTAAATCAACACAATGCGCCGCACATGGAGTCCAATAAAGATGCCGGCATTGAGCTTCGAAAAATTTCCTACAATTTCATAAGATAAAAATCATATTATATATTATAATATGAGAAAAATTTACAAATTGTTCAAAGAAGTGAGAAATGGTTTTAACCGGCGCTAAATAGTTAATGCATTGTCCGTACAACACCTATGGAATCATTGATAGTAGACACCCAACTAATGTTCTCAACCCAAAAGAGTAATCAGCTGATGAAACTACCGCGTCTCGCGATTGTTATCGACTTAGAAAAGATGCTTTGAACTCACGAAAGTTGAAAATACGTGGGGTCATACTCGGAACTGTTGAGCAAAGGACAAATAAAGGGCAAAACATTTTCTTTTATTATTTTAATTATTCATTTATTTCGTTTACTATATTTTTAGATTTTTTTAAAATAATTTATTATTGGTGATCATCCATTAAATTTCCACTTTTCATCAACTCTTCACATTTTTCTAGCCGACGCAGTATTTTTAGATATATATATTTTCTGATTTTCTACATTTTATCATAAGTTTTATGCGCAAAAATAACCAAAAAAATACAAAACACAAAAAATCACTCCGGAAATACGTGGAACCTTCTAGAGACACTCTAGAACTCCTCTGGGAGAGCAAGGGTGTCTAGGTGCGTCGAATCAAGGAAATCACGAAATAAAATCGGAGGAAATCAAACATTTCGAGGTTTTGGAAAATATTATATACGCATAGGGCAGGTATATACGCTAGAAGCCTCGTATATACGCAGCCCCTCTGCGTATATACAGGTCACGCGTACGCAGGTGCTACCGCGATAATAACGACGAGAACGCGTTATACGCATGGCCACTGCGATAATCGCAACTGCGTATATACGCAGGCCACCTGCGACGCAGTCCTCTGCGTATATACACAGGTGTTTCCTCCCTCGTTTTTTCCCTTGCCTATAAATACATGCTTGCTTTGCTCAGTCGAGTACACACAATCTCCGAGACATACGTCTACTCTCTCTCTCTCTCTCTCAAACACTCTAAACACATTCGTTTTTAATTCAAGCATCGATTCTCTATCGATCAACAAGCGAAATAACAAGGTTTACTTTGAGATTTACTCGCCACTAAAACATACTCTTTTTTTTTCATCAATTAATAACTATTAGAGTTTTGACCAATTAATAACATGTAGAAACTCACTCTTAATCGTTCATGTAAATATGTAGGATTTCACAATTTTTCAAGGTTTCATTTGTTTTGGTTTTCATTCTTTTCATTTCATTTATTAACTATCACTTGTCAATACTAACGATTTCTATATCTTGTATAGCAATTCAGGCGAGAGATTCATTGCGCTCGTTTTTCATCAATGAACTAACAATTGTCTTCTTTGTCTTTATATAGCGATTCAAGCGGAAGATTCGTTTCGTTTCGTTTACAATATACTTTGTTTTATTTGCGAGATTTAGGGTAAGATGAGTTTTGTAATATTTGAAAGTTCATATACTTCATATTGTCATTGTTCATAATTTGTATATATTTTGCTAAATAAAGACCGGAAATATGTGAATCACTTTAAATCAATTAACTATGGACAATCGGTTTTTTAGGCACCGTTTTAACTTGATTAATGCAAAGTGGTCACGATTCTAGGTTAGGTAGTCTCTTGTGTATAATAGAAACACACTTTCGTAGAACTTTAGGGTTAGTAGCTATCTAAGGTGCTAAAACGTAAGTTATGTGCATTCAACATAATCGTGATGAATGGAATTGCAATGAGACCGAGTAGAGGCCGCTACATGCGGGCGAATTGGGTTCAGCATCTGATTTCGTACCATGTCCCGAACCCACGACTGGTACTTGGATCAGAACGTGGGCCATTAATTTGGCACCAACGTTTCGGGCGTCCGAATAAACCTATAGGCACGGTGGCGACTCCCCGTACTCGACAACACTACCCCAACGCACTCACGTGCGGGATCCGTGGCTCAAGCCCACGCACAAGCACCTCGATGTAGTACCAAGTCGCGCGCACGCTATACGCTGAGGCGCGGCCCACGTCCTACAAGGTGCTCCAATTTCTTCAACCATATCATCAAGCATACGAAACAACAAGTTGGCATCTTTCACAATCTCTGAAACATCCATGGACCGATATGAACATTGACCTTTAGGAGAGTTCACAAGAAAGTTGACTATCCTAGGGCTACGGAATCACCCACCCATCTGATAAAAATAGAGCAACCTTTGATGCCACTCTTTTTGTGCTCTTCCATCTCCTTATGTTCTCGTCAACTTTATTTTTTCAGGAGGGGAATCTAGTTCGTGCATGTAGGTGGCTTTAATCCTGAACCATATTGACCAATTGACTCAATCATCACACAACAAAACTTCATAATGGGAGCATGAAATGGGATTCAGCATCATAAACCACCTAGCAAGTTCTACAACTTTGTCCCCAATTGTTGTCACAGCTCCAAATGTCCCTTTCCTTTCTTGCGTCTCTTTCAACACATCTTTTGGTGTTAGTGACAACATGTCCAATGGTCCCTTACCTAGATCTTTCTTTCCTTGATGGACATTCTCTCATCAACACTTCTTCATCATAATCATCAAGATCAACACATCTCTAGCATCATCTGAGTCACACTTTTTGCTTCGGCCTTCCAATCATAAATTCTTCACTTCCTCGGTCAAATGTGGAGGAACATCAGGACAAAAAGTCACATTTTTAAACCTCCGACTAAATGTTGTTTCAAGCTATAAACTCCTCCTTTAACAACTTTAGCGCAAAAACCACAAGTCCAATTATTCCTATTGAGATGGGTCAACTTGTGCATACTTCCTTGCGGATCTAAGTGTCATTACTGAACCCGTAGACATTCCTTAATACCAGAAATTTCTGAATTGCAAATAAAATCAATTAAAACAATGGCTAAAGTCTAACGATAAATTAATTGTATAACTAATTTTATAATGAAGTTAGTAAATTGTAAATTTGTACATAATATACAATTGACAGTAGCAAGTATGACGAGTAGCAATTAGTTGACAGTAGCAAGTAGCATAATCACAGTAGCAAGTAGCATAATCACAATTATACAACTATATAATTATACAAAGCATACATATATAATGATAGTATATACATATAGCATACAGAAGTTTAGTAAATAACAATTATACAAATATTTAACACTAATTAGTGAAGTTAGTAAGAAATTAGTAACAACATGAAAAATTAGACAAAAAACACTCACTGTAAAAAAACAGCATTATTAAACAAAGAAGAGTTAAAAAAACAGCAATTAAAAAGAAATTTAAAAACAGAGGGAAATAATTAAAAGGAGAGAAATGTAAGAGTAAAAAGAAAAGGAGAAGAAGAAAAGAAGAAATAAAAAGTAGAAAAAAAACAGAGAGAGAAACGAGATTACGAGAAGACAAATAAAAATTAAAAAAACAGAGAAAACGTACTGAGAAGAGGAGTGACGGAGTGGTGGACGGGTGGTGGAGGCCGGTGGTGGTGGTGGGCCGGTGGTTGCTGATAGAAGGAGTGAAGTGATGAAAATGAAGAAAACTAATGATGAAGCACTATCGAGCACTCGAGTGTAGCAGACTAGGGCAAAGCAAATGGAAAATAAAAGTGGCAAAAAACAAGTATTTTGAAATAGAGCAAATGTAACCGTTGGATTGCAAGTTGTATTGCAAGTTGGAACCAGCTGGCCAGACTAAAAAGCACATAAGTATTTTTTTTTAATTTAAAAGTGATTAAAACAGCAAAAGCAAGTATCAGAGTGCTTTAGCTATGAGGCGCCGCTTCACAACGCCTCACGCCTTAGGCACCCAGACCTATGCTTTCTGGGATCGCCACGCTTGGGCTAATGAAGCGTTTTCCCTAGTGCCCTCTTGCCCTCACGCCTAGGCGCGCCTCAACGCGCGCTTTTGAAAACCAAGATCGAGACTTCAAAAAATCCCGCTTCTTTCTGCATTAAAAACTAATCAACCAAAAACATCGTATTCTCGAAGCTAGAACAAAGAAATGCGAGGATGAAAAGAGCAAAACTGAAAGAGGGAGATATGCTACTAATAAATCATGTACATAACAATCACTATTCATAAGCAAAAAAATAAATTAGAATCCTTTAAAACTCTAATGCTGCACTTTACAATCACCCAAACCAACTAAAATCACATGAAAAACCCTAAACAAGACAAAACAATATCGCCAAACAAGCTACAACTTTATGGATAAAAAAGAAGTATTGAAAAAGGTAAAAAAAAAAAAAGAAAACCTGAATTAGAAAAGGGGGAAATTAAGATGGGCGGAGAGGGAAGAAAGCATAAGACTACTTGGACTAAACGGTATCTGCAACATGAAGCTCGACTTAGAACGTAACGCAGGTACCAAATCCTACAAATTCGTTTGAGCGAGTTAATTGTACTCATTCTTGGCGAAAATAACATAACAAACTAAGTACAAAAGGGAATTCTTATACATAGATAATACTTTAGAGTGGTCAAAAGAACACGACCGCGTAACACGACACAGAATCGACCGTTATTAACGGGTTTGGTTGAGGATCTTGACTCGTTTAGTAAACGGGTTGACACGACACGACACGTTTATTAAACGGGTCGGGTTAGGGTGTGAGAATTTCAACCGTTAAATAAATGGGTTGACACGACACGATACGATTGCACCAGTTATATACATTAGTATGAAAAAGACGTGACACGGCTAACTCGACACGAAAATGACCCGTTATTAGCGGGTTTGGATCGGGGGTATCAACCCGTTTAAGTTAAACGGGTTGACACGACATGACACGTTTGTTAAATGGGTCGGGTTAGGGTTGAAGGGATTCAACCCGTTATTGTGAGTGACACGACACGAAAATGACACGACACGACACGTTACCCACCTATACTTACATTGAAGAGAAAGCAATACTCAATGACAACAAGAACAACCCCACAATGCATCAATGATTGACAAAAAGTTGGCAGCACACGGAGATTGAGTCAAGAATCTTTCTCCCGCCTCATTCCTACTGAAGTTTTTTTAGAAAAATCTATCATAGTCTTAGATTGCTCGAGGATACAGTGTGCACTACAATGAAAATTTGTACTGAATTCTCACTGATAATGTGTTTTCTTTGGCATGAACAAATAAGGAACAGTAAAGATGGCATAAAAGAGAGGAATTTAATTGAACTTCGTACCAAGCATTGAAAAATAAATAGTCGTAAAATCCTAGATTAACATAGTATCACTTCTTAAGACACTTCAGCAGATCACATTGATCACAACACAGTCAACCTTGCCATTTTGCTTGCAAACATAAAATTGAGGGTTAATATGCAATGACATACATTTTATGTTTTCTCGAGGTGCAAAGCTCTCTATCAAAACGAACATCATCATGTCCTTCTAGAATTTTTCTGCAGTTTGTCACGAACTACACCTTCCTGTATAACAAAAAAATTCATTACAAACCATCCAAAAATGATGCTTAAAAATGATAGTTCTTGGCCTAAAGTCGAAACATACAATTTTTTTTCTCAGTTCCGTCATAGAAAACAACAGGGTTGGGCGAGATTCAAAGGAATCTAGTGATTCCATCATCTATTTTAACCAAAGTACATAGACTCAGTGAGTAGTAGCATCTCAAGCTTAGCACCGAATAATCTAGAAAACATATTTGATGACATTTCAGATTCCCTAAAACCAGAAATATAAAAAGAAATCCAAATTTGCTACAAAGAATGAAACTTTCATCAACAAAAATCACTTCAAACATCATTAAAACTAAAGCACTTCAAACAACATTCAAGTAGCAAACAGAAGTAAGAATAATAGAAAGAAGACCAGTGACAAAGAATGATAGAGAGTAAATAAAGCAATCTTTAGATGATGACCTGCCGGAAAACAAACACGGGACGATACAATTCAGATCTAAACCGTTAGAGAAGAACCAAATAGAGTAAAGCTCAAAAACTTATTTGAAATCAAACCTCTAAAATCCATAGTACTCTGACCTAAATCTGAAATCACAAATTAGAACACAAAAGGCAAGCAATAATTAACGAGCCACTGACCTAATACTCAAATTTGAAAAACAAAACAAAATTTAAAGGACTAGAAAATTACCTTTAATGCTTTTGTTCTATCTTCATTCGATCCATCTCCAACTCAAAGCTCGAATCAACAAAGAGGAAGAAGGGTAACAGCTTTTCCCAACTCTTAAACAAAGAAGGGGATAAGGTCGGGTTGCACTCTTTTAGATGGGAAAGAGAGGAGAGGAGAGAAGGGTAGCAATCACTCTATGACTGAGCTCATGGAACTGAGATGCAGAGCTGAAAAAAGTGAGAGGTTGAAGAAGAGCATACGATCTAACTGTCACTTTGCAAGGGAGAGTTTGATGTGAGGTGATATGTGAGTGTTGATTTTGAAGGAGAAGTGTGGCATTTATGGGGTGTGGGCTTTGGGCTAGTTTAGAGGGTAGCAATAGGTGGCTTGGGAGGTTGATCTGGGTGGCGCTGGGCTTTGGTATGGGCATGAGAACTGTTCATTGAACAGTGAACAGTTTCATGTTTTTATATGTAAGGATAAATAACAAAATGCTATCAAATTTTCGAAAGTTTCTTTATTACTTTTTTAGGCCATTTGAAATTAAAAAGTTATCCCAACATCCAAATTTTACACTTCGTATTAGAAGTTGATTGGGTCAAAACCTCCTAATATGCTCCAAAAAGCTAAAAGATCTTGTGTTTCATATAATGTCATTTCATAGTTTTCTTTACACTTTGTAAACATATATAAACTATTCAAGCAAACAATTTTGAAATAAAAACATAACTTATTTGATCATATCGTAAGTATAAGCGTATAACTTGTGTGGCAAATATACGAAGTAGTGCCTTTTAATTCACATATTAACCACCCAACATGATAGTATATAGCTGATTTACACAGATCAACAAGCCACCATAGTTCAGCTGAAGAGCTCTTTAGGTTTATACTCGTGGGCAGGTGTCCCCTCCTACACTACCATCATCACATCCGAACATTATTACTTTTGTATTACATCTATTCATGCACAAATTGCTAAAATTGAGATATAAACACTTTCTTTAATACGTAAATAGAGATGTATACATACTTAATAGTTTAGAAAAAGTAAGGCGTAAGGAAATGCAGCATACTCTGTAAAAACTGTAAATGAATTTGTATATGGTAGAGGAGTGAACACACACGAATATCTTCCATCACCAATGTTCAATATAGAGGAGTAGTGTGTAGCATCGTTTTATGGACGATAAAATATAGGATAATCTAGAGTGAAAGAGAGTGTACAAGGTTAATTTTGTTTATGATCATTAATTGTTTAAGCATTTTAGCAGTAAATTCATTTCTTACATTTAAATAATTTAGAGTTCCGTACTTCTCTCAAACAGCAAAAGGAAATTAAGCAACACAGCATTTGCACAAAATATTTGGATATTTTATAAAAAAGCACAAAGGCATTATGATTCATGCAAGAACATACCCAGCAAACTGCCACAACCA
>SNQN01001286.1:65723-100011 GCA_008642245.1 Bassia scoparia
ACTATATCCTTTGAGGCTACGGAATCACGCCACCCATCTGATAAAATAGAGCAACCTTTTGATGCCCACTCTTTTTTGTGCTCTTCCATCTCCTTATGTGTCTCGTCAACTTATTTTTTCAGGAGGGGAACTCTTAGTTCGTGCATTGTAGGTGGCTTTAATCCTGAACCATATTGACCAATTGACTCAATCATCACAACAAAACTTTCATAAGTGGAGGCATGAAATGGGATTCCAGCATCATAAACCACCTAGCAATGTCTCTACAAACTTTGTCCCTCAATTGTTTGTCACAAGCTCCAAATGTCCCTTTCCTTTCTTGCCTCTCTTTCAACACATCTTTTGGTGTTGATGTGACAAACATGTCCAATGGTCCCTTTACCCTAGATCTTTTCTTTCCTTGATGGACATTTCTCTCATCAACATCTTCTTCATCATAATCATCAAGATCAACTACATCTCTAGGCATCATCTGAGTCACACTTTTTGCTTCGGCCTTCCTAATCATAAAATTCTTCACTTCCTCGGTCAKATGTGGAGGAACATCAGGACAAAAAGTCACATTTTTAAAACCTCCGACTAAATGTTGTTTCAAGCTATAAACTCCTCCTTTAACAACTTTAGCGCAAAAACCACAAGTCCAATTATTCCTATTAGATGGGTCAACTTGTGCATYCTTCCTTGCCGGATCAAGGGTGTCATTACTTGAACCCGTAGACATTCCTTAATTACCAGAAATTTCTGAAATTGCAAATAAAATCAATTAAAACAATGTCTAAAGTCTAAACGATAAATTAATTGTATAACTAATTTTATAATTGAAGTTAGTAAATTGTAAATTTGTAACATAATATACAATTGACAGTAGCAATTAGTTGACAGTAGCAATTAGTTGACAGTAGCAAGTAGCATAATCACAGTAGCAAGTAGCATAATCACAGTTTATACAACTATATAATTATACAAAAGCATACAATTATACAATAGAAGTTAGTAATATACAATAGCATACAGAAGTTAGTAATATACAATTATACAAATAATTTAACACTAAATTAGTGAAGTTAGTAAGAAATATAGTAACAAACATGAAAAATTAGACAAAAAAACACTCACTGTAAAAAAAACAGCATTATTAAACAAAGAAGAGTTAAAAAAACAGCAATTAAAAAAGAAATTTAAAAAACAGCAGGGAAAAATAATTGAAAAGGAGAAGAAATGTAAGAGTAAAAAGGAAAAGGAGAAGAAGAAAAGAAGAAATAAAAAGTAGAAAAAAAAACAGAAGGAGAAACGAGATTACGAGAAGACAAATTAAAAATTAAAAAAAACAGAAGAAAACGTACCTGAGAAGAGGAGTGACCGGAGTGGTGGACGGTGGTGGAGGCCGGTGGTGGTGGTGGGCCGGTGGTTGCTGATGAAGGGAGTGAGGAGTGATGAAAATGAAGAAAACTAATGATGAAGGCACTATCGAGCACTCGAGTGTAGCAGACTAGGGCAAAGCAAATGGAAAATAAAAGTGGCAAAAAAACAAGTATTTTGAAATAGAGCAAATGTAACCGTTGGATTGCAAGTTGTATTGCAAGTTGGAACCAGCTGGCCCAGACTAAAAAGCACATAAGTATTTTTTTTTAATTTAAAAAGTGATTAAAACAGCAAAAGCAAGTATCAGAGCTTTTTAGCTATGAGGCGCCGCTTCACAACGCCTCACGCCTTAGGCACCCAGACCTATGCTTTCTGGGATCGCCACGCTTTGGGCTAATGAAGCGTTTTCCCTAGTGCCTCTCTGCGCCTCACGCCTAGGCGCGCCTCACGCGCGCTTTTGAAAACCAAGATCGAGACTTCAAAAAAATCTCCGCTTCTTTCTGCCATTAAAAACTAATCAACCAAAAAACATCGTATTCTTCGAAGCTAGAACAAAGAAATGCGAGGATGAAAAGAGCAAAACTGAAAGAGGGAGATATGCTACTAATAAATCATTACATAACAATCACTATTCATAAGCAAAAAATAAAAATTAGAATCCTTTAAAACTCCTAATGCTGCACTTTACAATCACCCAAACCAACTAAAATCCACATGAAAAACCCTAAACAAGACAATTAACAATCGCCCAAACAAGCTACAACTTTATGGATAAAAAAAAGAAGTAATTGAAAAAGGTAAAAAAAAAAAAAAGAAACCTGAATTAGAAAAGGGGGAAATTAAGATGGGCGAGAGAGGGAAGAAAGCATAAGACTACTTGGACTAAACGGTATCTGCAACATGAAGCTGACTTAGAACGTAAACGCAGGTACACAAATCCTACAAATTCGTTTGAGCCGAGTTAAATTGTACTCATTCTTGGCGAAAATAACATAACAAACTAAGTACAAAAGGGAATTCTTATACATAGATAATTACATTTAGAGGTGGTCAAAAGCAACACGACCCGCTAACACGACACGAAATCGACACGTTATTAACGGGTTTGGGTTGAGGATCTTGACTCGTTTATGTAAACGGGTTGACACGACACGACACGTTTATTAAACGGGTCGGGTTAGGGTTGAGAATTTCAACCCGTTTAAATAAATGGGTTGACACGACACGATACGATTGCACCCAGTTATATACATTAGTATGTAAAAAGACGTGACACGCTAACTCGACACGAAAATGACCCGTTATTAGCGGGTTTGGATCGAGGGTATCAACCCGTTTAAGTTAAACGGGTTGACACGACATGACACGTTTGTTAAATGGGTCGGGTTAGGGTTGAAGGGATTCAACCCGTTTATGTGAGTGACACGACACGAAAATGACACGACACGACACGTTACCCACCTATACTTACATTGAAAGAGAAAGCAATACTCAATTGACAARAAGAACAACCCCACAATGCATCAATGATTGAACAAAAAGTTGGCAGCAACACGGAAGATTGAGTCAAGAATCTTTCTCCCCGCCTCATTCCTACTGAAGTTTTTTTTAGAAAAATCTATCCATAGTCTTAGATTGCTCAAGGAATACAGTGTGCACTACACATGAAAATTTGTACTGAATTCTCACTGATAATTAGTTTTCTTTTGGCATGAAAACAATAAGGAACAGTAAAGATGGCATAAAAGAGAGGAAATTTAATTGAACTTCGTACCAAGCATTGAAAAATAAATAGTCGTAAATCCTAGATTAACATAGTATCACTTCTTAAGACACTTCAGCAGATCAACATTGATCACAACACAGTCAACCTTGCCATTTTGCTTGCAAACATAAAATTGAGGGTTAAATACTGCAATGACATACCATTTTATGTTTTCCTCGAAGGTGCAAAGCTCCTATCAAAACGAACATCATCATGTCCTTCTAGAATTTTCTGCAGTTTGTCACGAACTACACCTTCCTGTATAACAAAAAAGATTCATTACAAACCATCCAAAAAATGATGCTTGAAAAATGATAGTTTCTTGGCCTAAAGTCGAAACCTACAATTTTTTTTTCTCAGTTCCGTCATAGAAAAACAACAGGGTTGGGCGAGATTCAAAGGAATCTAGTGATCCATCATCTATTTTAACCAAAGTACATAGACTCAGTAGTAGTAGCATCTCAAGCTTTAGCACCGAATAATCTAGAAAACATATTTGATGACATTTCAGTTCCCCTAAAACCAGAAAATATAAAAAGAAATCCAAATTTGCTACAAAGAATGAAACTTTCATCAAACAAAAATCACTTCAAACATCATTAAAACCTAAAAGCACTTCAAACAACATTCAAGTAGCAAACAGAAGTAAGAATAATAGAAAGAAGACCAGTGACAAAAAGATGATAAGAGAGTAAATAAGCAATCTTTAGATGACCTGCCGGAAAACAAAACACGGACGATACAATTCAGATCTAACCGTTAAGAGAAACCAAATAGAGTAAAGCTCAAAAACTTATTTGAAATCAAAACCTCTAAAATCCATAGTACTCTGACCTAAATCTGAAATCACAAATTAGAACACAAAAGGCAAGCATATAATTAACGACCCACTGACCTAAATCTCAAATTTGAAAAACAAAACAAAATTTAAAGGACCTAGAAAATTACCTTTATATGCTTTTTGTTTCTATCTTCATTCGATCCCATCTCCAACTCAAAGCTCYAACATCAACAAAGAGGAAGAAGGGTAACAGCTTTTCCCAACTCTAAACCAAAGAAGAGGGATAAGGTCGGGTTGCACTCTTTTTAGATGGGAAAAGGAGGGAAGAGGGAGAAGGGTAGCAATCACTCTATGACTGAGCTTCATGGAACTGAGATGCAAGAAGCTGAAAAAAGTGAGAGGTTGAAGAAGAGCATACGATCTACTGTCACTTGCAAGGGAGAGTTTGATGTGAGGTGATATGTGAGTGTTGATTTTGAAGGGAGAATGTGTGGGCTTTATGGGGTGTGGGCTTTTGGGGGTAGCAGATAGGTGGGCTTGGGAGGTTGATCTGGGTGGGCTGGGCTTTGGTATGGGCATGAGAACTGTTCATTTGAACAGTGAACAGTTTCATGTTTTTTATATTGTAAGGATAAATAACAAAATGCTATCAAATCTTTCGAAAAGTTTCTTTTATTACCTTTTTTAGGCCATTTGAAATTAAAAAAGTTATTCCCAACATCCAAAATTTTACACTTCGTATTAGAAGTTTGATTGGGTCAAAACCCCTAATATGCTCCAAAAAAGCTAAAAGATCTTGTGTTTCATTAATTCATTTCATAGTTTTCTTTACACTTTGTAAACTATATAACTATTCAAGCAAAACAATTTTGAAATAAAAACATAACTTATTTGATCATATCTTCAATATAAGCGATACTTGTGTGGCAAATATACAAGTAGTGCCTTTTTAATTCACATATTAACCCCCAACATGATAGTATGATACTATTTACAACGGACTCAAACCAAGCCACCTATGTATCATGGCAAGAGCTTCTTTAGGTTTATACTCGGGTGCAGTGTGCCCTCCTCCCTACCACCATCATCAAATCCGAACATTATTACTTTGTATTACATTATCTATGCACAATTGCTAAATTGAGATATAACACTTTCATTAAAATACGTAAATAGAAATTGTATCATACCTTAATAGTAGAAAAAGTAAGGCGGTAAGGGAAATGCAGATACTCTGTAACAAACCTGTAAATGAATTTTGAATGGTTAGAGGATGAACACACACAATATCTTCCTACCATGTTCAATATGAGAGAGTAGTGTGTGCATGTTTTTGGAATAAAATATGAGATAATCTAGTGAAAAGAGTGTACAAGTTAAATTTGTGGTTTTATCATTAATGTTTAACTATTTAAGCATTAAATTCATTTCTTACATTTAAAATAATTTAGGAGTTTCACGTACTTTCTCAAAACACAAAAGGAAATTAAGCAAAGCACTTTGCACAAAATATTTTGGATCATTTGTATATAAAAAAGTCCAAGAAGCATTATGATATGCAGAACATACCCAGCAACTTGCCCATCAACAAACCATGGCCTCCAGTCATCATCTATCGAAAGATTTAATTGTTTGATCCACTTTAATGAGTCTATATACGGCACAAGTAAATCTTGGTCACCGCTACACAATATTCACAAGACATGTATATTAATGACAAAAGGTGGTTGCACTTCTTATTATTATGTATGTCGAGACAAAAATCTCAAATATTAATATCTCTAATAATACATGAGTAAATCATAGGTCATAAAAAAGTATAAGTTGAGGCAAATCCAGTGAGACTGCTAATGATTATATTGTTTCTTATGTGCAAGTAACAAAATGCGATCAAAGAAAAAAAAACTATGCAGAATTTCCAAGGACAATTTTTTTCTGAGGTCAAATTGTTACATTTATTATTAAATTATTGAGGAAGTATATTATTTGTCTACCAATTATGATCAAGCTTTTTAATGACGAAAAAAATCAAGTGCTATTGTCTCTATTATATAAGGGAAGAGGGGTGGTACGTGGTGGCGGTGGTGTGCACCAAAATTTACGCCTCTACTCTTACTAACCCTTCTTAAATCTTTATTTTACTAAGGTTATTTTTGTAATTGAATATATTATAAATAAGTGAGATTACACCACTATCCTTATTACTAATCCTTCATTATTATTTTTTGGGAAATTCTATACAGTGACATCGAGTTTTACCAAAATCTACGCGGTGGCAACTAAATTTTTCCTATTCTACATCGTGGCCTCGAAATTTTGAGAATTCCACAACGTGACCTCCYGTTTTTATTTTTCTATATGGTGAAATAAACCTATCTCTTACCTCACTCAACCCACAACCAACAACAGAACTCAGCCACCACCCACTCTCTCCTCCCTTACCTCCCAACAACAACAGCCACCACCCACCTCACCAGTTGCCCCCTACCATCGCCAGTCATCCATCTAGCACCCACCCTCACCCAACAACTTACCCACAAAACTTATCCACCACTAAACTCGCCCCCCTAGCCACAACCACCCCCGACAACAAGATAACATATCAGCCACCCCAACATTATTGCCCAACCCATGAACGGCCACCACCACGAAATTCTCTCCATTCGTAACACCGAAAACCCCCAAATTCGAACCACCGCCAAACTTTCAAATTCTAAAATTCTCAAAAATCACAATGATGGTTTGAATTTCCTCACCCTAATCCGATTTTCCCCCAATTCAATTTTGCAATTAGGGTTTGAAGCATTCAAAGAAGTAGTGTTGAAGAGAGAGAATTTGACGGTAGTGGGGGCTACGATGGCAGCGTTGGGAAGCGTTGAAGAGAAAGAATTTGGCAGCGGTGGGGCTGTAGTGCGTGGGTCGGGCAGTGGGGGCTGGGTGGTAGCGTTGGCAAGTAAAGGAGGAGAGAGAGGGTGGGTAGTTGAGTGAGGTGCCAAGGTGGAGGGTGGATGGGTGGGCGAGGTTAGTTGGTGGGCTACACGAGGGTGGGCGGGTGAGTGAGGTGTGGTTGGCTGTTGGGAGGTAAAGGAGGATAGAGAAGGTGGTGGTTAATGGGTTAGGTTGTAAATGGATAGGTGTGTTACCACCATATGTAAATTTAAAAACTTGAGGTCACGGTGTAGAATTTCTAAAACCTCAAGGTCATAGGTCATGATGTAGAATAGGAAAATTTTAGTTGCCATCGAGTAGATTTTGGCAAAACTCAATGTCATCATATAAAATTTCTCTTATTTTTATTTTTAGTAAGACTATTTAAGTAAATTGGATATATGCTATTATTACGTAAGATTACCGCAGGCATCACGTACATAAAAAATTAGTGTAATGTATTTTATGTGATGATATATACACGACATATAAAAAATATAGTCATGCACGGTCAAAGAAGTGTATGAACAAGGAAAGTTGCAAGAGTTTGCAATTCATAAAAATAGGAGAAATATAGCCACATGCATGTATCGGTATACAAAGGTCATCTCAGTAGTACAAAAAAATCAAATGCTCCAATAGCTTTGGAGGCTTTTTCTCAAAAGCTGCAAGGTGAAGAGTTACGGTAAAAAATCACAGCTTTTATTCTGGTTTTAATCGTAATTGTTGAGCTTTTTGTACTAGTGACTCAACCAAAACCTAATTAAGCTAGTGTTTGAGGACTAAATTAAAATCAATATTTTTGTTTACCATGCTCCATTACATGATAGTTCAATGGATTTGAAATGTTGATGCAATACATACAAAACAATTGATAGTTTAATATGATAAGAAAATGTAAATGAGATTCAAACAATAGGATTTTGCAACTGTAGTAGTTACAATACCATGTCAATAGACCAACTCAACTAGTAACGAACGGTGATAGCTATGATACCATATCAACAATTCAACGTACCAACTCAACTTAAAACTTAAAGTCACAAGTGAAACCAAATTTAATGTTTAACTCTATAATTAAATTTGTATAGGTAAAGTAAGGAATGGGAATTGAAGCAACATTCAAACAAAAGTAAAGTGACTAAGATTTACATATATAATGTGGTAAACACCAAATACTAAGGCTATGTTGAGTAACTTGAGTTCATATCAATTTTGACTAATCTAATATATATGATCTATTTATTTCTTTATATGGCTCGATTTTTTTTTTATGTGATCTAATCTAGATTTTTTTTTCTAATAAGCACTAGAAAATTTAAATAAATTGAACAAAACTTGACCTAAACTAATTTTTCTAAAAAATGAAATAAAGTTACAAAGAAGATACACTTGCAACTGAATATATTATTGTAAAAGAGATAATCTTGTGTCTTTTTATCTCTATTATATAAGAGAAGGGGGGAGGAAGATGGTGTCCCCCKTCTCAAAATACATAATTACCCTTAATGAAGGGTAATAAGGTATATGCATAAATTTTTTACTAAAAAAACAAATTAAAATTATATGCATAAATTATGTCAATTAATACTAAATTGACCAGGCCAAATACCTTGACCCACTCTAATATGAAAAAAAAAGGTGATATCCACCTAAAATTTTCAAAACGCCACTTACATAAAAGTAAGTTACTAATAATTTATTTATTTTTAAATAAATGAGCTAATTAATTAACAAAAAATAAAAAGATTAATCAAATATAAAAACTAAAAAAATGCTAAAATAATTCCTAACTTGAAATTTTCATTTTTAAGCATTTTTGAAATTTAAGTAACAAAGCAAGTATCGCGTGCAAAACAATCAAAGTAAGTTACTAATAATTTATTTATTTTTTTGTAAATAAATGAGCTAATTAATTAGCAAAGAAAATAGAAAGATTAATCAAATATCAAAATTTTTAAAAAATGCTAAAATAATTTCATAACTTGAAATTTTCATTTTTAAGCATTTTTGAAACTTACATAACAAAGCACGCATCGCGTGCAAAACAATCTAGTTTAAAAAAAATGAACATCGTTGATTAAAATTAGGTAGTTTCTCAGAAATAGAGCGGCCAAAATTGCAATATCAACATATCACGTTTGACAAAATATTAGCTTAAAAATTGTAGAGTTTTAAATATTAGCTAAAATATCATCTTGAACTCCAGTAAATATCAATCTTAAAACTATGGTAGAATATTGGAATATAATACTCCCTTTGTTTCATATTATTTGTGCATTTAGCCACTTGGGTTAATTTTTTTAACTATTCAATTGTAGAGAGAATCTTCTATATATGTATGAATCTATGATAATAAATATAGTCATGTGAGATCTTATTTGATTTGTCTTACTAAGTATATTATTAAAATTCAAATATTATAATTTTGGAATGAAATATACAAATCTATAAATTAACTATACAAAATCTGCATTGAGAAGCGTATGAATAGAGTATACACTAAACATTGTGGAACGGATGGAGTATATCATTTAGGGTCCGTTTGGTTGGGAGTAAAATGATTTTCATTTCATGTGTGGACTATATTGAAGAAGCACGACAATCTTTGGATTCGTTAGGTTGGGTGAATGTGGTGTACATTAAAACAGTTTCGTAGGGGATATACACCACTAATTGACTCAAGTTGGTAGTGGAAGATAATTTGTGAAGTAAAGGAAGAATTGAAGAGGAAAGGGCTGAGAACTGCTACAAATAACATGCATACTTTCTCTGTTGCACAGGTTTATTTGGCTCTCGCTAATCCTAGAAACAGATTATTTTGGTCTTGTTATGTGTGGAATCAGCTGTATTTTTTTTTTTTTGGCAGTGGGTACAACACACAACAGCATTAGGCACCTTTCTTAGCTTTAATCGTTAGTACCAGGCCCGARCCTGGGGTGGATCGAGTAGGGCTCACGCCTAGGGCCTAATAATTTGTTTAATTTTTGATATTGTAGAAAAAAGGTTTATAAAACTATTGATTGTTCACAATATACTATAACTAAACTTGGTTCAGTGGCAATGTTAGTGGTGTGGAAATATGGACAACTTTATTTTTTGGACAACTTTATTTCACTTTTTTTTAGTAAGTTATTATTTTACTTATTTTCTCATTTCTACAAGGCTATTATTAACCATTAAACTTCCTAATTTTTCTCACAAGTCAACTTCATGTAATGAATCTTTGCGTACTTACCTTAAAGCATATTGTATGAAGTATAATCTATATTGATATAGCATTATTAATTTTTAAATTAAATTTTTATTTTAGGTAAAGTAAGATATTTCACTTTCATACCGTTATCTTTCGTTAATTGTATAGTAATATCAAAAATATTTTTCTTGAGTTTGCCCCGGGCCCCTATATTCTTAGGAACGACCCTGGCTAGTACATGGGCTGGTGTAACTAACCTGTGTCCTAGAAACCTTACAGAGTCTAATAAAACTAAAGTTATTACACAACGATAATAAGTCATAGATAATACTTTTACATTCTTTTCATGCATTAGTTGTTTGATGCAAGAAACGAATTACGGATTAAGGAATCAGTTTGCACCAATACTAAAGAACAGCGTCCGCTAGCCTTTGCCAGTAACTCAGCTTGTGCGGCATGCCTCGCATACACAGGAAAGCTATCCTGCAACATCAAATTCCATTAAACAAGCARCATCCAACTACAGCTCTGTAACCATCATTATGTTTGGCCTTCCATGTGCCATCCACAACTAATCTCCAGCAGGTCTGTGTTGTAGGTAGGACTCCTTTGCTCCATACATGGACGTCCTCATGAACCCTAGCAAATTCCTTTTGATTTTGTCGATRCAGTGCTTGATCATGCATGAAGCACTTACCCCAATCTGTCGCACTATTACGTATCATCTCCATGAGTACTCCCGGATTAACCCTAGCCTTCATGAAGGTTACCTCATTTCTATGCTTCAAAATTGCCCAGTAGGTTGCTACTAAATAAACATGCATATCACCATCCTCTTTAGCCAGATAATTGAACATGTTGATAAACCAGTCAGAGAAGTCAATATGAATATGATCAAGCTGTTGTAAACCCAATATCCCCGCATTCCAAATGTGTTGAGCAAGTGTGCAATCTTTAAACAAGTGCCTCGCAGTCTCAACTGCATTGCAAAAGCTACATATCCGGTAGAAATAGCCAGTCCTCTCTTGATAACATTGTCCCTAGTAGGCAAGCAACTATGACTTATCTTCCATGCAAACCACTTCCAATTTTGTGTCATCTTTGTTCTCCAAAGATTGTACTTGAAAGTGGTGTACTCTTTTTCATGCATGTGCCTATTCAACTTCCTCATAAGAAAGTGGTAGGCTGTTTTGGTACTAAAGTTACCATGTGGAGTTTCACTCCACTGAACTTCGTTCGTATCCCCAGTCCTTAGTAGATGAGTGGACAGAATTGCTCTTGTTGAATTTGGGCTAAACACTTTCCAAATAAAGCTCTTTTTCCATTGTCCCTCCGCATCAATTAGGTCTGCAACCCATATGGGTTTCTCCTCAAGAAAATTGTCCCTAAACTGCACCTTTCCATCATGATTCAAGTTGTCTTTAATAATTTTTATGCTTTTTCCATCCCCCACCTTATAGGTAAACCCCTCTTCTAACATATTTCTCACCTTAACGAAACTCCTATCAATGTAGGAAGCCCCATTCGGTAACGTCTTCAACTTCTGATCAATGAACGATCCCTTATACTTCTATGTCATAATTTTAGAGACTAGAGAGTTGTGCTGCTGATGGATCCTCCAGACTTGTCGTCCAACTAAGGCACAATTCATGGCTTCGATGTTTCGTATCCCTATTCATCCCTCCTTTTTCTCAGCTGTAATAGTCCTTGCCTAGACCAGCGTATACTCTTCTCCCCTAGCTTACCCGCCCAATAGAACTTGAACAGGGTTGCATTCAGCTTCCTTAAGATTGCTTAGGGAAACAGGTAAATGGCCATTATGTGACTAGCAAGTGTCATAAGAATAGAGTTAATAAGGACTGCTTTCCCTGGTTGACTTAGATGGGTAGACTTCCATGATGTAATCACTTGTTTGACTCTATCACACATCTCACTGAATACCCAATAGCAGACCGGCCATCCACGTCCATCGGGCAATCCAAGTAGACTCCCAGCTGCAATCGTTGTTGAACCCCCATAGGAGCACGAAGAGCATCTTGAATCTCCCCTAGAGTGTTCTTACTGAAAATAACATGTGACTTATTGAAGTTCACCAACTCTCCTGAAATTACGCAAAACTCATCAATGATTTTCCTCACCTGTAAGCAGCTATTTTCCGTGGCCTTAAAGCAAATGAATGCATCATCTGCAAAGAATGATGATTGATAGGCGTGCKACCTCTACAAAGCTTAATTCTAGGCAAAGCACTTTGTTGCTATAGGTGAATTAGTCTTCTTGATAACACCTCAATACACAACAATAATAGATAAGGTGAGAGAGGATCACCTAGTCGTAACCTGGCTTTRGGTCAAAACACCCCTCCTAGAGACCCATTTATAAGTACTGAATATGAAACCGTAGTAACACACTCCTTAATCTTGGAGACCCATTTCGGTCAAAAGCTACCAGAACATCCACCAAGAAAGCCCAACTAATTCTATCATAAGCTTTGTTTAAATCCACCTTGAGTATAGCCTCGAATTTCTGTCCATAATTCCTCCTTCTGACCGCTCCTACTAACTCATGTGCGATGATGCAATTGTCACAATTGTCACTCATTTGTCTGCCAGGCAAACAAGCATTCTGAAATTCAGTGATGAACCCCACCATGATTGGTTTTAGTCTCTGCACCATGCATTTAGAAATGATTTTATATGTGGTATTACTCAAACTAATTATCCTAAAGTCTGATATAACCGTTAGGTTAGAAATTTTGGGTAGAAGAGTAATAAAGGACTTATTAACCTCCTTAAAAAGGTGGCCACTCCTAAAAAAGGAGTTAACCGCTAGCCAAACGTCATGCTTAACTATAAACCAATTCCTTTGGAAGAAAGTTGGCGGTATCCCATCAGGTCTTGGGGACTTAAACGGCTTCATGGAGATAATAGCTCTTTCAACATCGTCCAAGGTGAAATCTCTTGCCAAATGTAGTTGATCCTGATCGGTTAACTTCGGTAAATGTCCCAACCAAACCTCCTTCTATTCCGACGTGTTGAACATAGTAGTAAATGGATCATCCCCACAATCCGACTTGAATAAACGCTTGTAGAAAGATTGGAAGCTTACCGTGATATCTTCCGCCTTGTAGCACCACACACCTGAATCACTTTTTATTGCTCTAATTTCATTTCTCCCTTTCCGGGGCTTTCACACTCTTATAGAAGTAATTGGTACATTGATCTCCCCACATGTGCCATCCTCTTCCAGTACTTGTGTTGCAACTGTGCGATTTCCATACATTCCCTTCTTTCATACAAATTTGCTGTTGCGACCGAGTCACAGTCTAAATTTTCCCGTCCTTTTGTAACCTYGTCTCTGAATTTATCTCATCCCAAGTTATTTTTGTGTTTCTCTTATAATCCAGACACCACTTCTTTCTTTGACACAAGATATTCCAACACTTTCGTTGTAACTTAAACATGGACGAGCCATGCCTTTTAGTGGTCCAACAATTCAGAACCAAGTCCTGACTCGATCTATGTGTAATCCACCATCCCTCCATTTTATATGGCCTCCTTATTTTTATTATTGGWGTTTCTGTGTTGATCACTATAGGAGCATGGTCAGACACTAGAATGTCATATTTCCAGACATATCAACCTGGAAACATATGAAACCATTCATCATTGCCATATGCCTTGTCAAACTCCTCATAAAGAAGGTGTGTCATGCACTATAGTAGCTAAGATTCCCCCCCCCCCCCCCCACACAACAGTTTTTTGTTACGATACTCCAAAACTGATTAAAATTCCCTAGAAAACAAGAGGGACCATTATAGATGCAACTAAGTGCATAAATATGGTCCCACGCTTGTTTTTTCTCCTCAAGTAAGGTGAGCCGTAAACACAATACAACCAGTACATCAAATTAGCTTATTAACTTTTGCAACAATTACATTGGGATTACAGTGGACCACATCAACAGAAATACTAGAGGACCAAGCTAAAAAAAACCACCTGAACTACCTAGAGAGTCAACTCTTGCATGCTTAACAAAACCTAGCCAAACAAAATACGGAACAAGACTACTAACATCCGAGTTAGTTTCAAAGAGAAAAACAAAATGTGGGGTTGATGTGGTTAACCAACCACTAAATGTGTGAAATTGTAAGGGTTCCCTCTGTCCTTGTCCCCCTACAATTCCAGGACAAAATCCTCATTTGGCCCCTTGAGGCTTTGGGCCAGCCTCTGGGCCTTCAACATGGTCAGTACATCGCACAAACGCCACAAGATCACGTCCCTGCATGGCACCACCATGCAGTCCAGTGATTTGTGGTAGCACATCCTCCCCCCATAGTGTCATAATAGATCCTTGTCATGGCCAAGCTTCCACCATTTTCCCAGTCATCAGAATTCAATTCACGCTCAGAATCTGAAAAATCACTTGCATGTTCCTCTTGCCTCCAACTTTTGTAAATCTCACAACTGTCTGCAAAACTCTCTTGAATACCTGCACCATCCTTCACCAAAGCTCTCTTTCTGTTTGCCCTCTCGTGTTGTACCTTGTGCCCTTTCTTCCTGCCTCTCACACAACCAATCCTTTTCCTTTATCTCTCCATGCTTCCACTCTGTGGGTCAGAGGAAATGATAACCACTATATCCATGAAGCTGGTGGATAACTGAATAGTAGGGTCCTCCGAAAATCCATCCCTTAAAACCAACTCTCGGCTAGGGTTTTTGCACCTGTTGTTCTGGGCCTTAAGAGAGACTAAGATAAACTAAAGAGGATTATGAGACCTCCTCCCTCCACAGCCCAGCAAATGGTTCAGCTAGCCTTTGTAATGAGTTCCAAATATTAAAGACTAGATCCAGTTCTGGTAAATCAAGGGCTGGTGCAACACCTTGGCTCAAGATAGGAAAAGAAAAAGGCTGGTCTGGAACATTTTCTGGCATATCTTCAAAATTAGGGGCAGTCTAAATCATGGTTTGTTGGGACAGTTGGGCCAAGGTGTTAGTGGGGGTAAAGGAGTTGGGTTTGAGATGAGGCAAGAGTCTTTGAAAAAGAAGGATTTTCAAGGAGATGACTTACGTACTGGATGGGCATCTGTTAGGAGTGGAGTTGAAATAGCATCTTGCACTTCCCTTTCTGGGCCTGGCTCTTCAAGTATAGTGGGTAAAGGTGATGGGCTGAGATAATAGGGCTGAGGGTAGAAGGGGTCATTAACCGAGAAGATAGGTACAGTACAAGAAGTCAATCCCCCTCATGCACATGCACGTTCCGTCGCACTCTCCTAACCCTACCACACCATAATTTGTCTTCTGTACTTGAAATGAAGGATGACATTTTTTGTTGGTGGTTGAGAAAGTGTTGAAGAAAGGGGAAAGATAAGTGGATGGGAGTGAGAGAGAGACTTGGTTAAAAGGAACCACTCATTTTCTCTGCATAAATAGAAGAGTGTTTCCCGGGGGGTTTGATTGGTCCCAAACAAGTAAGAATAAGGCTTCCATAAATAGTTTAAATGCAAGGTTGGTTCTATCTGACTGAAGTGGTATATACTCTCTGACAGAGAGAATAAGTATATAAGCACTCTAATACTAAGATACTCGAAGGACTAGAGAAAGCAGAAGATCTCACTTTGAATAAAAAACTCTCCACCATAAATGCGGTGGCTGGGGTGATATACAGATGATCATAATTAAACCAAGAATGGTAAAGAGGAGGTGAAAAGTTAGTACCTGGATTAAGTCTTGACAAACACCCCAACACGAGCTCATTAAACTGAGAAGCTCTGTAATTAATGCTCTCAGCAAACTCGTCCAACGTAGGCTTTGACTGTTGAATAACAGGTTGTACCGTAAGGTTTTACTAAAACACACTCTAGCTGAGTCCCCTGCATTATCTTTTAAAACAGTGTGGCACCTCCATTAACTCCTTTTGCCTTTTCCAAGTGGCATTAACACCCTAGTTTCCTTGTGGACTAGTACCATGCATGACGTCATCCAACGTTGTATCGCCGCAATAAGCATCATTACTCACCGGCGTAACCATGAGGTCATCAAGATAATATCGACGGTAAGAAAATTGACCAGATTAAACGGAGGTATCTGTACAGTTAACCTTGGTTTTTGGCGATGGTCAACCTTCCTCCTTTTCGTCGTCGCTTCCAGCGAGGAGTTTGGATCACAACTCTGCTCCCGTTTGCAAGATATTTGACTATTGCTAGTGAACTGAAAACTAGAACCCTCACTTGAGGTTGATTGTTCGTGGGATTTTTCCTCACTTAATTCCCTATTTGCCATTAAGTCCAAAGTGCACAAATTCACAGTAGTAGTGTGAAATCTCTCCAATTCTCGTAAACCTCTGATTTATTGGTATAAAAGTCCCTTCCCACTGGATCTTTGAACACTTGGCCATACACTCCCAGCTTAGAATTGAAGAAATCTGCAGACTTCCGTTTGTCTTCTCGACACTTAGTCTTTTTATGTCCAACTTTACCACAACCTTTACAAAATTCAAAAACTCCCTCATACCGAAAGTTCGCCCAACAGATCTCTCCTGGGCTAGATTCATAATAACACCCTAGCAAAAGATGTTGACACAAATTAAGACGAACTTTTGCCCAAATATATGCTCGTGGGTAGTCCTGAATAGATGCCAATTTATCATCAAATCGAACAATGTCTCCAATCGTCGCTAGCATTCTTGAGGCCGCACATGTTTGCGATTGTTCATTCAAAGGATGGAGATCCCCTCCAATGTAACCCACATAGCCACCGTTGGTGGACAAATATTTGACAAGGAGGCTCCTGGGAACCAATGAGATAGTGCAATAAGTGCTCATTTTTAATTAATCATACCATGAAATGTTAGAGAACTTTGGTCCTCCCACATTTGACAAAAGAAGAAAATCAAATTTCCTACAGTCTCCACCTTGATCGGCTGTAGCGTTGTCTGTAACTAGTTGTATGTAGATTGTCTGTTTAGGGAGTTTTCTACCTAAACGTTCTAATCTTGTAGGTTGTATGATGTGTTGAGCTTTAATAAAATTTTCTAGCTAACTTATTAAAAAAATGATTTTCATTTAAAATAGTTTTTCATGGAAACATTTTTCTATTGATTGGTTGCATGTAAAAAAGGTGATGGAAAATGTGGAAAATGAAGGGAATGCAAAGAGGACAAGAAGTAGTGAGAGAGGAGTGTACAAGAGATGAAAGGAGAATAGTATTTCTTTCGTTTTGCAAGAAAGATGGGTTTTCATCGTTATACGAGAAATTTTACTTCCATGAAAAATGATTTTACATTTCCTTTTATACCAAACAATGTAAAATTAGGAGAAAAAATGAGACACTTTTCATAGACAATGTTTTACATTTTACCAAACGGAACCGTAATTCAAATCTTCATCTAAATCAAGAAGTCAGTGTCCGTGCACCATGCTACACTGGCTAGTAGCCTGTCATAGGTTAGTCCTTGAGCTAAACTTCTATCCATAACTATAACTAAAATATACCATTGATGACATCATTATATCATATAATAGTGCAAGTGTCAATTTTTCATACTCCCTCCGTTACGTTTACTTGAAACAATTATTATAAATGGATGTTACACAATACTTAAAATAATTATCCTTTTTTCATTTTTAGTAAAAAAAATTCCTACTTTAATCATTTTCCCACAACTTTTCTCTCTCTTATTTTTTCCTAATCTTACACTCACTCATTACTTTATTCATTTTTCCTCTCTTACTTTTTCTTAACCTTACACCCATTTATTACTTTATTCAATTTTCATACATTTTCCATCTCTTACTTTTTTCTAATCTTACATCCTTATCTATAATTAATAAATTTCACTTAGAAATCATCCCTAATTCAATTGTTTCAACTAAAACATAACGGAGGGGTAAAAAATTTCCCTCTGCAACAACTTTTGACATTGTTCTTGAGTACTAGCTTTTTTTAAAACTTTTTTAACTATTTGTTTTTACTAAGTGTTTGTAAATAGTAAATACCTTAATAAATGATTTAACTAAGAGTCTGTTCTCTTCAACTCATTTTTACTTATCTGATTAACTTATTTTTTATCTGAATATCACAACTTATCCTAATGTATTTTTTTGATCTGAACTTATCTTATTTTTTCTAAAGTTGTTTTGTAAGAGAGGAAAAAATAAGTTTGTTCTTTTCAACTTAATTTTTCTGATCTGGACTTAAGTTTTTCTTAAAATAAGTAAAAATAAGTTGAACATAATATATCCTAATTCTTCTATCCATATCAAATGCCTCATTTTTTTATTTATGTTCTTAATTATTGTCAAATTATCTTAATTCTACCATAATTGTAGTATCTAATAATTATCGTGTAACAAATTTTACATGTAAACAAAAATTGTTGATTTTTTTAGTGACATAGGAGAGTAGTAATTTAAACAAATCTCACTTAAAAAACTCGCACGAAGCTAATCTAGCTAGTTACTCTTTAAATTCGAACATTGAGAAATTAAATAAAAACATTGCATGTATATATGTCATGAAAATACGATTTAAGAAGACATATTTTTTAAGAAGACATACGATTCAAATAACAACGAATAAGAATTTAGTTTAGATGTATCACCTGTAGACAAGTGCACGAAGGAACATTTTGGTAAAGCTTTGATGATAACTTATACTGCTTTGAACATTTTTTGTGTATGCTGATAAGCTACGGTTACAACGAACCCAGTATTGCACGGTATCCTGATTAATACACAATAATTATAGCTGTGTAATTAGCCAAAATACATGACCTTTTTAAGCAAATCTATCTATTAATCTATTAACTAGTTTTTTTTACCCGACGTTGTCCAGTTGGTATTTTATCATGTATATAATAAGCCAAGGGGGGAGCAATGGTGTCCCCCCTTGGAAAATACAAAAATYCCCTTCACTTATATATGTAGTCAACACAAAATTCAAATAAATTGCCAAATGTAACATAATCAATTTCACAATTAATCTTATATATAATTCAAAAAACATTGCCAAATATGTAACATGTAATCAACATAAAAACAAAATGAATTAGGATCAAATTAAAGCATACTTCACTCAAATTATAAAATTTAAAAAAGAAAGTTTCTCATCACTAATGATGTAATAGTAAAACAAAAAATTATTGAATTGAATGTTTAAATTGACTCTCATATAAATGAAGTGGAAAAAAAATTACGATGGATAAAATTTTCTAATAAATAAGGGACACATGTTAAAATGACTACGGATAACAGGGGAAATAGGTTTTAGTTTTACACCAAAGTATCTATGTTTTAGTGTTTTTTTTCTCTCCATCGATTTTTTTAGTATTTTGCAACACGTATATAATAGATATTAGATATACATAAGTAAAACAAAATGTTGAGTTTCAATACAAAAATAAAAATGAGACTACAATTAATCTCTATTATATAAGTGAAGGGGGGAGGAAGATGGTGTCCCCCCTACAAAATGTCCACCATACCCTTAATGATTCCCTATGAAATGACTATCATATCCTTCATTATTTAATTTACAATGATTTAAAAAATACATTATCATCTGTTTTTTATTTTTCAATTTTCAATTTGTCATAAATGGTGAACAAGTTAAAAATGGCATTACTTTTGAAATTTCAATTGAATACTAATTAAGTAATGTTTAAAGTTATTTTCTTTTCTTAACATAATAATGTAACAATGAAACATTGCATAATCTAAGTTACACTAATAAAAAGAATTCAAATGACAAAATAATTTGATAAGATTGACACAATGAGAAGTAAAACGTAAAAACTTAGAATTTCATATTAAAAGTTAGACTAATTAGATGATATTCGTGATACAATAATTGGTGGACCAACATGGAAAATTTAGTGTAGTTATAACGTACAATCAGTTATACTATGTATTAAATTTGTGCACTAAGTATATGTCTCACATTATTATTCGTCAATCTATATTAGTTAAGCACAATCTTTTTCCTTATATTATATTTCTTTATTTTAACATACTTCATATTTGACTAACGATGAACGAACAACTCAAAACCATTGAATTATTGATATAAGAAAAAACATACGAAAATCTATAAATATTTATTTGTTTGATACGCACGCATCGCGTGCAAAAAATACTAGTCATGTATATAATGCAACTGAAGAGTAGAGAGTAAATTAACGATTCTTTTTTTTTCCTTTTGTTTTTTTTTTTTGAAGAGTTATTTGGTAAAAGATGAAGGAAATTGAATAATTAAGTGTTAAGGATAGAATAACATCGTATATTATTAATAAGGAAAATATATACGTAAAATATATTTTCCCATCTTGATATGATGTAGCATTGTAGCAAATCATATATTTAGTATGAATGCAAAGTTTATATTGTGCGAAGATTGTTTCCCATATTTAGTTGATCTTTCATGAATAATATAGAGCTCAATTCAACCCTAAAACACAATTCTTAGCATTAAGGTGAATAATATATATAACTACCTATGTTGATATCATATTTGTATAAATAGGAAAATCAAAAGGTTAATAATTTATTGTCTAAAATAAAAGAAAAAAAAAGAATTGAAAGAAATGAGATGAAAGCATGAAAATGAAGTGAATTAGGAGGGAGAGCAGGTGATGTTGTCGTATGTGGGTTTTTTTTTGGGCGGGGGGTTAATATAGTTATAGTAGATAGATAGTAGATCATAATAATAATTATTACTACTGTATAACAAATCCCACCTCTCAAATTTTTCTTCCAAATTTCTCGTCCGATCACACTTTATTAATTATTGCATATATTAGTTTAAAAAAATTTGTTAATAATTAATTTGCATGTATTTCTCTCTCAAATTATTGTATAAGAAATAATTTAATGAAAAGTAAAAGTTAATATATTTATTAATTAATATATTACTTTTAAAAAAATTGTCAAAAATAAAACCTTATTTTTAATTAATTACAACTTAAAAATATCAAATTTGTTTTAATTTAGAGCACTTTATATTTTATTTGAAAATCGAACATATACTCGATGATTATTTAATATATTTCTCTCTCTCAAGGAATTTATTACTACTCTATATATGCTTGACAAAGGTTAAACTCATCATCGAATTTGACGTTAAGTACTTCTTTCTAAATTCAAATACATTGTGATCGGATATAAACATATATTAGGATTCACGTTATATGTTCATGTAATGGAAAGATGTATGTGCATGAAAAATCTCTTTATTTACACTATACTTATTGGTAATACTAGTCCTACTTAAGTCAAAGTCAAACTTTTGTAACAACCTTAACAAACTTTCTTGTTTTTGGTTGCATTTTCTGTTAGCATATTTATTATTCCTTGTTGTATATAAGGTCACTCTCTCTTGTAATAATTCATTCATTCACTCTAAATCAATAAAGCTCAAAGCATTATTTAGCTCTCTGTTTCTTTCTCTCCATTTTCTCAATTGTAGTTCARTGTGATTTCTGCTGATCATTCACAACATTCAACAATGGCATTGCATGTATTTGGTGATTGATTCAAGGAAATCAACTGCATTCTGCTGGTTTCTACATGGTATCAGAGCACAGAAGATGTTCGATCAAATACCTCAATCACTTTTTCATGCAAATTAGGTGATATTCATCAATTTCTTTCATTTTTGTTGTTGCGATCCTTCGATTACTGATTTGAGATTGATTTCCACTCTGATCTGGCCTTTTCCTTGCTGTTTTCTACTTTGCTTCGTCTTCTCCTTGTATACCTTAATCTTTTGCATTCTTTACTTCAGTCTACTTCTGTTCCTTTGTTACACTGCTCCTTGTGTGTTTTCTTGTGATTACTGCTGTTGTGATCCTTGTTTCTCTGATCAGTGTTGTTGTGATTTCTTCAAATTCTTCTTGATTTCTTTTCTTGACCTAAATCGACCTCTTAATTTTCATTCCTGCTTCAATTTTGTTACTTGATAATTTTGTTGTGTTTTTTTTATCATTGTTCATTATCAGTTTTCAGCTTCTTCTTCTTTCCTCAGTTTCTACTTCTTTCTCTACACTTTAATCTTTCTTTTCTATGGCTTATGAAACTCCTACTCAACCACAACAACAACAGCCTCGTTTACTTCCTAATGCAGATCCTAATAGTGTGTACTATTTGCATCCTTCAGATTACACACCTCAGCCATTAGTTTCTAAGAAATTTAATGGAACTGACTATGCTAATTGGAAAACGTGCATATTAATGGCGTTTTCCACACGTAACAAGTTAGGTTTCCTGAAAGGAACCTTGGCTCAACCAGCTGAGACTGATTCTAACTATGAACCTTGGATAAGGTGTAATGATATGGTCATGTCATGGTTAGTGTTCAACTTAGATCCTAGTGTAGCTGAAGGAGTGATGAGTTTTAATACAGCTGCTGAAATTTGGAAGGATTTGGAAGAGAAATTTGCCTCCATTTCAGCTACTCAGGTTTACAATCTTGAAAAATAGTTGGCTGAGATTGATCAAGGAAACCTCAGTGTACTTGAGTTTTATACTAAGTTCAAGGCTCTTTAGGATGAGTTGGAGAGGCTTGATCTAATCCAAACTTATACCTGTAATCAGTGTTTGTAATCTCACTGGGAGACTTTTTCAACAGCAGCAGAATAGGAAGCTTATCCGTTTTATGATGAAGCTCAAGGATGTATTCTCTGGTATTTGAAGCAACATTCTAATGAAGAAATCTGATCTTTACCTAAGTTGTCTGAAGCCTACAGGTTATTTGCTAAGGAGGAGGAACACAAATTAAAGAGATTTCTCAGTCCCATACTACTGAGCCTTTGGCATTAGCTGTTCAGAACAAGCCTTACATTCCTAAATCTCCAAATTCATATGTTTCTTAGTCTCATTCCTCTGCTACTGGTGACAAAACAAACACCAATTATAAGGGTTCCAACAACAACAAAAGGCCAYCATCCTCTTATTTCTGTACACATTYCAAGATTTCTGGTCACATTTTGGAGAGGTGTTTCAAGGTGCATGGCTACCCCCCTGGCTTCAAAGGTTTTAAAGAAAAGAAAGTTGCAGCTGCTGTTCATCAAGCTACAACCATTGCTTAAGCCAACACTCAATCTACTTCACATGGTGATGYCTCTTCTCCCTCTATTTCTGTGGATCAGTACAATTATTTGCTTGAGTTAATTCACAAGCCTCAATCTAACAAGTCTGCTCAGGAATCCAAAGTTGATCCAGAAACCACATACCAGGCTAATCTAGCAGGTACAATCTGTTTGGCATCTTGTTTTAAATCTACTTGGGTTATAGATAATGGGGCCACAYATCATATACGCAATGACATGTCTATGCTTATTAATGCTAAATCCATTCCTTGTTCTATTCTACTTCCTGATGGTAATAATATTGAAATCACTCATATAGGTTCAGTCAAACTCACACCACTTATCACATTACATGATGTTTTGTGTGCACCAAATTTTCAGTTTAATCTTCTGTGAGTTAATAAACTTTGTGAAATGCTCAAATCTTCTGTGTATTTCACAAAGTCTCAATGCTTTGTTCAGGGGCCCTCCTTGCAAGAGCCTCCTCTTCTTCTTGGTAGCTTGCAGGAAGGCTTATATCAGCTACATCAAGTCCAAAGTCGTGGTATTCTTTCTTCACAGGCTACATGTATTTCTAATTCAGTTCCTGCTTCTTGTAATAAATTTTCAGTTGAATCTGCTAGGCTTTGGCATTTAAGGCTAGGCCATTTACCTTTTACTCAACTGAAATATGTTTTTCCTTCTTTTGTTATTCCTGATGTACTAGACAATACTATTTGTCAAATTTGTCCTGCAGCGCTAGCTAGAGAAACTAGATTGCCCTTTCGTAATAGTTCAATAAAAACTACTATGCCTTTTCAGTTATTGCATGTTGATCTGTGGGGTCCCTACAAAGTTCACACCCATAATGGATTTAATCAATTTGTTACTATAGTAGATGATTATAGTAGATATACCTGGACACAATTGATAAGGCTGAAATCTGATGTAGTTAATGTTCTGAAAGAATTTGTGTACTTGGTTGAGACTCAGTTCAATTCTAAAGTACAAAGGGTTAGATCTGATAATGCCCCTGAGTTGTGTGAAGGACCTCTCAAGCAATTTTTCTACTCTAAAGGCATAATCAAAGAAAGCAGTTGCTCTGACACACCACAGCAAAATGGTGTGGTTGAAAGGAAGCATAGGCATATTCTTGAGACTGCTCGAGCATTGTTCTTTCAATCCAAAGTTCCTGCAAAGTATTGGGGTGAAGCTTTATTGTGTGCTACTTTCCTGATAAACAAAATGCCTTTAAAACCACTTCATTTCAAGTTTGCTTACTCAGTATTGTTCAACCAGTCTCCTGATCTCACTAGCCTTAGAACCTTTGGTTGCCTTTGCTATGTAAACACCTCTAGGGTTAGTAGATCAAAATTTAACCCTAGAGCTGCTCCTGCTATTTTTCTAGGGTATCCCATTGGTCAGAAAGGTTACAAACTCCTGAATTTGGACACTCACAAAATCATTATATCCAGAGATGTCACCTTCTTTGAACATCATTTCCCTTTTCATTTGCCTAATAATTCATTACCTTCTTCTTCTTCTTCTCATTTCTACTTACCCTTTTCCACTGTTTTMCCACCCTTTTCCACATATGATACCCCAGATGTTTTTTACCCCCTTTTATCTTCTACCTCTTCAAATCCTCAGCCTACCACAGTGGTAAATCTTATTGATGTTTTATCTTCACCTTCAGTTTCRWACTCCTCTCTTCATTCCCCTTCTCCCTCACCTTCCCCTTCACCACCACCACCACCACCACCACACCACCACCAACAACTAGACTTTCCACCAGACCAAAAAGAACACCTACTTATCTTTCTGATTACAAATGTAATGTGATACAAACTCACTGATGCAACTTAGTTACTATCCAGCATCCTATCTCTCCTATGTCCAATACTGAGGTTCCTCCAGAACCCTTGTCCTATGCTCAAGCTGCTACTGATCCTCGTTGGGTTGAAGCTATGGACAAGGAAATCCATGCTCTTGAGCACAACCACACTTGGGAGGTTGTTAACCTGCCACCAAAGAAGAAAGCAATTAGCTGCAAGTGGGTTTACAAAGTCAAACTGAGGGCTGATGGTTCCATTGAGAGATTTAAGGCTCGTTTGGTTGCCAAGGGTTTCACTCAAAAGCCAGGCATTGATTTTGATAAAACCTTCTCACCTGTTATCAAAATGCCAACTCTGAGGTGTATCTTGGCTCTTGCTTCTCATCACCACTGGCCTATCTACCAACTAGATGTCAATAATGCTTTCTTACATGGTGACCTCAATAAAGAGGTGTATATGAAGTTTCCTCCTGGTAAACCTAACCCTAATAACCAGGTATGTAGACTTAAAAAGTCCCTCTATGGCCTTAAAGAGGCATCAAGACAATGGTATTCAAAGTTACAAACTGAACTGCAGTCTCAGGGTTTCATTCAGTCTAAATATGATCACTCATTGTTCATTCAAAAACATTCTGGTCATCTCACCTTGGTTACCATTTATGTAGATGATATAGTGTTGACTGGAAATGATCTTGGTGCTATTAAAGCACTTAAATCTCATCTCAATTCAGTCTTCAGTATTAAAGATTTGGGTCACCTCAGTTATTTTCTTGGTATGGAGGTCCAATACACTTCTGAGGGTTTGGTCCGTACTCAAAGCAAGTTTGCTCAAGGATTGCTTGATTTTAGTGGGTTGGATGTGTCCAAGTCTGCACCCACACATTGCCTATCAAACTGAAATTGCATGATGATGTTGGTGATCTCATTGATGATCCTTCTCATTATAGATCTCTGGTTGGAAAGTTAAATTTTCTGACCAACACTAGGCCAGATCTTTCCTTTTTCTTTTCAGGCTTTGAGCCAATTTATGCATAACCCCAGGGCTCATCTTGCTGCTTTGCATCATGTCCTAAGATATTTGTCAGGTACTTTAACCCAGGGTATTCTTCTCCATGGTGTTTCCAATCTTACTTTGCAAGCATTTTCTGATGCAGATTGGGTTGCATGTCCAAATACTAGGAAATCAGTTACAGGGTATTTGGTTCTATTGGGTAAGAGTCCCATCTCCTGGAAAAGCAAGAAACAATCTATTGTCTCTAGGTCTTCTTCTGAATCTAAGTATAGGGCAATGGCCTCTGCTGCTAGTGAACTCACTTGGCTTGTTCACTTGCTTGAAGAACTTGGTTTCTCTGATCTGAGGCCTGTCACTTTGCATTGTGACAATCAGTCAGCCTTACACATTGCTAGAAATCCTGTGTTTCATGATAGGACCAAGCACATTGAGGTCGACTGTCATTTTGCAAGAGACAAAGTTATGGAAGGCCTTATCCAACTCACTTATCTGCCTACTAGCTAGATCTTAGCTTGCAGATTTGTTCACTAAGGCTTTGCCTTCCTCACATTTCAAAAGTTTATTGTCCAATCTAGGCTTGGTCAATTACACRAATCCTAGCTTGAGGGAGGGTATTGGTAATACTAGTCCTACTTAAGTCAAAGTCAAACTTTTGTAACAACCTTAACAAACTTTCTTGTTTTTGGTTGCATTTTTTTGTTAGCATATTTATTATTCCTTGTTGTATATAAGGTCACTCTCTCTTGTAATAATTCATTCATTCACTCTAAATCAATAAAGCTCAAAGCATTCTTTAGCTCTCTGTTTCTTTCTCTTCATTTTCTCAATTGTAGTTCTCACTGTGATTTCTACTGATCATTCACAACATTCAACAATGGCATTGCATGTATCTGGTGATTAATTCAAGAAAATCAACTGCATTCTGCTGATTTCTACAATACTGTTGTTGTAAGTGGTCATAATTTTTATTTTTTCAGCCTTTTGTGTTTTCAATTATACGTATCAGTACCATTGTACAAGTAAATTATACGGAGTAGATTATTTAAAACTTTAAAATCAATGTAAGTTAAACAACCTATAAAAAGGTAGATATTTATAAAGGAACAATTCACAAATTAAAATTAATGCAATGTTTACATCGTCTTCTAGAAATAATTCAATATTCAAATAATCTCTAATTAATTCAAAGTTATAAGTCTATTTTTATTCACTTAGTTAAAATTAATTTAAAGTAACATAACTATGATTAAAATAACTTTGCAAATTAAAATATTTTCCCACTAAATWATGAACTATGGTCCATAGGCATCACCAACACTAAAAACTACACCCTTCGTAACGGAAAACTTCTAGCAAATGAATTAATGTTACTCCGTACTAAAATTTCAAAATAAGCTAATAAATAATTTGTATACAAATTAATGTTGTGGTCATTTTTTAAAAAGGGGGGAAGGGGGGAAGGGGGGGGGGGYGMYGYGAAAAAGATTTAAAAAAGTTGTGTAGATTAAGTTTAGACTAAAAGTTAAAAGGGGTACTATATATGGTACCTTTTGCTATTAAAATGTTTGTACAATTGTTGAAAGTTTTTTGTTACATTCAAAAAAGGAAACGGTTAAAAGTTTTTCGTTATAGAGGGAGTAGTTAGGGTATAAATAAGTTTAGAAAATATTATGTTCATCATACCTCTCGAATGTGTAGTGCTTCTTGAACTTGCATATCATTAGCCCATGTATAGGCGAGCATGTTATGTCGCGTCTTTATTTCAAAATTAGTACCCAAAAAAAAAGAAAAATTAAACGATGATCAAAAATATAGTAACGTAATTCAATCATGAATACAAAATATTCTCTAATTAGACATGAAATATAAGTTAATACGTAATTGTTATTGACAAAGTCTTGAATACATCTAATGTACACTAAGAGCCTGTTTACATTAACTGAAATCAACTGAATTGAACTGAACTGAACGGAGCTGAGCTGAACTGAACGGAACTGAGCTTAACTGAATTATTGAACTTATGATTAATATTGTTAATTATTCATATATTGTGACTTGTGAACCCTTGTATAGTTGTATGTATATCATTCGTACATTATTCATTTCTCACGCAAAGTATGTAAGGTATTTAATATTTTTATATTTCATCTCATTTGTACAATATAATCTAATGTGTCTAATGTGTTTTTATGTTTCATCTAATGTGTTTAATGTGTTTTTATATTTCATCTCATTTTTATATTACATTTGTCTAATGTATTTTAGATTAATTAAAAATGGATGCAATTAAGTGTGTAGTCGAATTTTAAAATTGTGTGCCCAAATTTTTTATAATAAATAAATTTAAGTTGAAATATCTAAATTGTCCCATATCGACAAATTTAAGGGTTCACCACTGCCCCCAAGTGGTAATAAATGATGATGAATTCATAAGAGCAACCTCGATCACCAATGACAATTTTCTGTCATCATTTGGTGATGGAAGACAAAACTTGTCATTGGACTACACCAATGAAAGGTTGATGACAAAAATTGTCAAATTAAATGATGAAATTTCAAGGGTTTTGTCATCCCATGAAGTTTTTTTGCATGAAGGGAAGGAGTGGTGGGATCGGTGCGAAAATTAGCAGCAATTCAGTTAGTTGCATTTCATAATTTGCTAATTTCGTTGTAAGAAAATGAATTAAAAATAACTTTTCGAGATTTATATTTTGCTATATTTTGCTACACATTTTTATTTATTTCTTTCAACAATTAATTTTTAATCTGAATTAATTAAACACTAATCTTGATTAATTATTATCCTAATTTAGTTTTATGCAAAATAGTAAAGATAAATAAAAACAAAATGATGTGTTGGACGAGAGAGAAAGTGTTGTGGGATAAAGTTAGAAAGTAAGAGAGAGAGAGAGAGAGAGAGAGAGAGAGATGAATAGTTTTTTTTGTCATTAATGTGATGAAGATGAATGAATTTTTCTTAAGAAGAAGAATGATGAGTGAGAAATTAAGTGGTAGAGAGAGAAGGATGAAGGGAAAGAATGAGACATTCGTGAAGATGCTCTAAGAAATTGGTTCTCCATGGTGGAAAAAACAAAATATTCGGATAAGATTGTTTATGAAGGAAAAAAAGTAGTGAATAACTTCATTACAAATAGAAATTTTAAGAGTTCTTCTCTATTTAAATAATACTTCAATTTTATTCCATCCATTAGGGCATCTGCTATAGTGAAGTAACGAGTCTCTTGAAGACTAGACCAAATTGTCATTCATTGCATCAATGAAAATAATATTCATAACAAAATGGGTCTTTTGTGGAATTTTCATCCATTGCGTCTTGTGAAAGACGAGAAATAAGACGAAATGAACCATTTTAGTGGGACCCACGTCAGCAAACCCAAAATTTATATTTTTTGCTTTGCTTTTGGTTGAAATGATGTCGTTTCACTCTTTGTTAAATTGAAACGACGTTGTGTCAATCAAAAGGAAAGCAAAAAAAGTATTAATTAGAAAAAATTAAAATTAGRAATCCCATCTTTTGGTGGTCTTTTCATATTAATTCCATCTCAACTTAATTTTTTATTAATCCCAACTAAACCTCTTATCTTCTTAAAATGGGTCATTACCGATTTTATTAAGTTGGTGACTGGTTTCATAGGTAAACTTCGACAAATGTCATCTTTTAATTGGTTAAATTTTTTTAAAAATTAAAACAATTTTTTTTAAAAAAAAAAATCAGCTTATGTTTTCTTCTCTCAGCATCCACAATTCCCCATTTGTTGCAATAGTCGTTGACTGATGCAATGGTCTAATAATTCCTTCTGCAACTTCCACCCCTAAAAAAATTAACAGCAATACACCATAAGCACCACAACCTCCCATGTAAATAATAATCATTTTACAACATAACACAATCCCCATGACCACCACGGCACCACCATATGGTAAATCCTCACCCACTGCACATGGCCACAACCTCCATAACCACCACCCACAATTTTTCACTCACATCGTCATCTTCCCCCTATTTCTCTCTGCCCCATAACCACCGCCAAACCAATCACCTCCAAGGCTCCAACAGTCCAACCAGTAATCCACTCGGCACCAATCGACTAACCCATCTCGAAACCCATCCCAAACTCTTAAACTCTTTCAAAATTCAACGCCTCTAACCACCTTAAAAACAATCTGAAATCAGCCGCCTCCAAAATCACTCCGAAACCCAGTCGAAACCACCATGAAATCGACTCTTAACCATTATAAAATTAACCTCAATCAACACGAAATTTTGAAAAATGAGAAAGAGATACTGCAATGAAGATATAAAAAGATGAGAGTTGAAGAGGAGAGAGAAAGGGACGGTGGTAGGTGTTTGGTGTTGGTTTAGGCTGGCAGGGTTGGTAATTGGATGAGGTGATAGAAACCAGAGGGGGAAAGTGAGGTGATTGAAATTTTGAAAAAACAAAATTATTTTTTTAATTATAAAAAAATTAAGTTAACCTGTAGTATAGGTTTTAGGATAAAAAGCCCAATTATAGAAGATTAGGTGTTTAGTTGGGATTAATCTAAAATTTAGTTGAGCTGGGATTAATACGGGAAGACTACTAAATGTTTGGATTATTAGTTTCAATTTTTCCTATTAATTATGGGCTAATTAACACTAGCAAGTGGCGCGGCCCAATTGCGGTGGAATAAAAATACCCAATAATGCTTCTTCTTATTTTACTGATTTCTTGTTTGTAAAAAGGATATAAAAATAAAATAAAAATACCAAAATTCGCCATTTTTTTAGATATATAAATAGACACATATTTTGCTATATTTTGATACACTTTTACATTTCTTCTTCTTAACATTATTTATTTACAAAAATTTCAAAAATTGTTAAAATTCTATAAAAATCAACAAAAATTCACCAAAAAATCCCAAAAAATTCTATACATTTTGGAGCTTGAAAAACTAGCTACACTTCAATAACCGAACATTTATATTAATCCGTGAATTTTTTTAAGTTCGGTAAAATTAATAAATGCAATTTTATTAAAAATCCCGAAAAATTATTTGTTCTCCGAATTAATTAGTTCATTAATCAATTTGATTTTATTAAATACCAAAAAAATTTAAATTAATCCGAAATAATTAGTTAAACCAATTTAATTAATCACTAATAATCTTGATCGACTAATTATTATCTCTAATTTAATTACATGTAAATTTAAAAACAATAAATAAAAGAAAATGATGACTTCGATGAGAGAGAAAGTGTTCTGTGATACAGTTAAAAATTAAAGTAAGAAAAAGAGGGATGAAGAGTTTGTTGTTTCATCGGTCTGATGAAATTGAATGAAATTGTCTTATTATGAAATGAGATTAGTGAGAAATTGGTAGAGGGAGAGAGAGAGAGGATGGAGGAATGAATGGGTCATTGGTGCACATTGCATTATTCTAACTATTTAATACTAATAACTAAATGGGCCATGAATTTGAATGTGTGAGTGTGACTTAAAAAAAAAGAAGAGTCGAAGATGTACTTGTTGTAGCAAGTAAAATGGTCGATGACGTGGCCTGGCTACAATATTTCCCTAGCTTCTGGGTTGAGAGAGGGGTGGAGGCTTCCCGTCGATGCTATCTCGGGAGAGCTGACCTTCTATTGCACGTGGACTTGTTCTTCACAGTTCTAGACTTCCTGGCCGAGAAATCCTGAGCGCCTGGCACCTGCACAAAGGAGAATAATCCTATTTGGATTATCTCCCCTCCGATGCTTAAGTAAGTATGGAGTTTAGGGAATTAAAAGTGCCAAGCTAGAGAGAGAAAGTAGTTGGGAGTTTCTTGCAATAAATGCTAGAAGTTAATGTGTGTTTTTTCCTTGGTTTTTGGGGTATTTATAGGGAATCCCTCAAAAACCAAGGAACCACGTGGATGGGTGACACTTGTCATCCATCCGTGCTTTCGAGCGATCCTTACTACCYTTTTGGCGTAGAAACGTCGGTTTTCCGTACCGTTTTGGTTCTGGATAATAAATACGGTGACGTTTGCCACGTGGATCATTTTGACCCAGTATTTTGGGGACACGTAGTCAGGGATTTTCCGTGCCACATCATTTGCCCCTCAAAGACCCCGTAAATCGTTGGATTTAGGGGGTGTTTGATCTTGATTTTACATTAATTTACATTGCGCAAATAAACTTTAAATCAAACAAAAGGCAAGAGAGTTTTTTTTTTTTGCCTTGGGAAGGGAACCTTCGTGGAAAAATGTGGCCAGGCCAAGCATTTATTTCGCAGCCTTGGAATTCGCCCAGCCATAATGTCACCAAACTGCAGCTCCCGCCCAAACTTCCCTTCTTGCGTTCAAATTTTGAAATTTGGGGAGAGAGGGAGACACGGAGCAGGGGTATATATATCCCCTGAGGAGAGAGAGGAAGGACTTTTTCCTTCTCTTTCGCTTGAAATTACTCTTTCTCTCGCACCTTTTTCTCCTTCTGCTCGCAAGTTTGCTAGTTTCTGCTCGCGGGTTTCAAGCTTCTTCGTCGCAGTTTGRGGTAGTCCCCGTCGCAGTTCGCAGTTTTTCAGAGTTTTCGTCTTCGACCCTTCGTCAACCGTCGCACTTCAGGTATTGTTCGCACCTTTTCTTACTTCGCACTTATTCTTTATTCTTTCTTATCAAAGTAATAATGAGCGATGCAAGTTCTACGGACTCTTCGCCCAATAAGAATAGAGTTGGGGGCTTGGAAGAGCCTAGTCCAACTTCGCCTGGCTCCAATCTAACTGCTTTTTCCTCCTCCCTTGATTTTTTGTTCTCGCACCCTGTAGCACCTCGACCCATCCTTGACACTCTCTCTATTCGTATCAGGATGCCTCGCATTAAACATACGGCTCATAGGAGGCCTGAGGACCAAATTTATGACGATGAGCCAGATTCACCAAGTACCTCTGGTCGCTTTCACGTATTTATGGAGGATGCGAGTCCTGACTCTACTGAAATAAGCGCAGAACTTGATGCCGCTTTGCAGGAGAGCAGTGACCGCGAGACTCCTAAAAAGGTTGCGAGGACCAAGGCTGAAAACAAGGATGAGGAGGAATTTAATAAGGATCCCATGGCCTGGATCGCCAAGAATAAACCCAAGGAGGTGGAGGAATCCTCCGAGGATGAAGACAAGGACAAGGACAGTCCTTCGTCAACCATTGTGCGGAAGGCTTYGAGGGATTCACTTCTGCYAAACRAYCARATCTACGCTCCTCACATCGGCTTCGTCGCTGATGTGGAGGAGAAGTTTGTCATCCCTGCTGAGGGGACTGCGATCACCCAGACTCCTGAAAACACCTTCGTAGTTTACAAAGCGGTGGTAGATCTAGGCCTTCGCTTTCCCCTTCATTCTTTCATAATAAATATTTTGAAGGCCTATGGCATTGGCCTCGCACAACTGACACCTCAATCCTGGTGCCATATCCTTGGCTACATGGCCGTTTGCAAGGTGAAAGGCTGGCCATGTAAGACGGATGTCTTCCTTCGCATGCATCTGATTTCTAAGAACAGCAGATGCCAGGCTGGTTAGTTCCAGCTCCAGCAAAAGGGGAAGTACATGACCTCGCTGGACAAACCCAATAAGGTGTACAACTGGAAGAATGATTTCTTCCTGGTTGGAAGAAGGTTTGGAAGGCTGCCCCTTTAGGTGGAGCTGGACTTCCCAGCTGCCAGGATGTCCGGAAGGTTTCTGTAACTTCTGCAAAATGGAGAAGAAGAAAGATCCAATTAGTTATTCGCATCAGAAGGCAGAAAACAGGCAAGATCTCGCAATTCGAGCAAATGCTCATGTAAGACAAATATTATCATGGCTTCGCAGTTTATAAACATGATCTGCGAAGGGGAGTTAAAGAGCGAGAGCAAGCACTTACCGATGAGCAGCATTCTTATCGGCCAAGGCTTCAGCCGCCATTCAGCTGCAAGTGCTTGAAAATCTTCACTGGCCATTGTCCCGTTCAAACGATGGGCAGTTCAGCGAATGAAGCTTCTGCGAGGGGAAACACTTGGTTAGAAAATTCAATAAAAAGCAAAATTTACAAGTCAAAGTCTACCTCTTTCATCTCGCGACAGCGACGACCACTGCGAGCTCGAAGGCTCGCAGGAAGTCAATACTGCAAAAGCACTCGAGAGTGGGCGCCAGTTCTTGGGGACTGTGGTTTTTGTTTTCAAAGTCCTAAACTCATACTGCAGTCTCGAAGTATTCTAGTTGTTGGTTTATTATTGGGGTCCTCGCTCCTTAAGCTCCTCTCGCTATAAATGTATTTTCGGTTGCGATGTGCACCGGAGGAAATTCGGATCCTCGCTAAGGGGCGGAGTATCGTCTGTGTACTACC